>WHPX01000119.1:0-97793 GCA_011057435.1 Actinia equina | reverse complement strand
AGAAATATTGAAGAAAGAAGCAAGAATACAGATTCAAAGACAAAACACTATAAGTTGTAATACACACCCAGCAGAGGGGGAAAATCTGTATTAAGATAATTAAATGTTTACACTTGAATTGCTTATTGGACAAAAAACGAAAAAAATGAGGAAAAAGAGCTAAAAAACATTTCTATTCGAAAAAAGCATAACTTGAAAGGACACGAACTCAACCCAATACACGGGAGTGCGTAAAGAAAGAGAATAGTTTTCTTGCAATTTGCTCAAGCTAAATAAGCTGGGATACTGGTTCAAAGACGTGGATTTCTCGTCGGTATGATTGGTAATTGCAACGAAAATGACGTGATTCATGGGGAAGTGTACACCGTATACTAAATCAACTAAGGCATTTGGTTTTTGAGGTTCAAAGTACCTTTTTAGTATTGTGGTTGAAGTTTTATCTTTAAACAAACGGATTTTATGTCTTTTTGCGTACGATGGGCACCTAATATTTGACCATCCTACGAGTGATACGATTAAAACCTTTACCACATATTCCAAACCCTTGAAACAATAGTAATGTGATGATAGACGTAAACAACCATAAGCAACCTATAAGTAGAAGGGGGATTAGCTCAATGGTAGAAGGCGCTCGATCGCATGCGACGAAGTACCGGGATCGATTACCCGGCTCCTCCAAATTTCTCTTTTGCTGTAGCTGTTCTTCTTATACAAAAGTCTAATTACTGGACTTTCTTTTAACTTACCTGTTATTGAAAGGAAAAGCAAGGATAAGAGTGCTTTTCTTTTGTTAAACCTTCCCTGCGCCAATATGCGAAGATCGATAGCAAACGGTTGGGAAATCGTTGTATCGAAAAGGTTAGAAAAGGTTGAAGAAACACAAACGTAAATTAGAAGCAAAAGAAAAAGAAAAAAAAAAAAGAAAAAAGAAAAGAAAAAAAAATCGTATAAAAATGTAATCCATGAACACCACGCGGTCGGGCGGGTATTCCCACGTCATCCCTTGAGAAGGAGTCTGATGAAACAAGAGAGGAATGATCCCTCTGGGGAATGGACACGGAGAAAAAATAGGCCCAAGCGAGGGGTCCAGACAAGTACTTAGTCATAAATAGATAGGATTGAGGTTGCGTTTCTTATTGTAAATTAAGAATAATAATATAAAGAAGAAAACAAAGAACACCAAGAAAACCCACATAAAGAATCAATATTTTTTTTTTAAAAAACCAGATGACAAGGAAAGAGCTAAATGCACAGGGGATTTGGAGAGAAAAATAGACAAACAAGGCCAATAAAGAGTTGTCGCGGGACGAAAAGTCACAATGGAAATCCGTTTTCGGTATGTTGGTTCGATTCCAACATGGTTCCAATGTAAAAATTATGGCGTGGTTGGAAATTAAAAGAGTAAGTCTACGGCAATCCTCAAAGAACTCTCGGTTGGACGTGGTTCATTTCCTTCGTAAAGCCTAATGTCCAGACATGCTTGTACTAGTTTGGGTGACATCCGTAATATTCCATGAGCTATGATATTTTTCCACAGAAGAATTTTCTATAAAGTGGTTGGCACTTCGTCCCCAATTTGGGAAAAAAAATGGGTATAAAAAACAAAACAATTCAATGCAAATAGTCGAGGCAAGTAGATATGAATGCCGGTCTAGCCAGGTGGATCGTGAAATCAGGTGGTGTGGATCGTGCATCAGTGGACGTGATCGTTGATCAGGGGGATCAGGTGGATCGTGGATCGGTGCACGTGCGATACGGGTGCTCTCCCCAGACCTACTACGGGGCCCGTAATAAGGTAACGTATTCTATCGTGAGGTTCCATTGAGGTACCCCACCCCCCCTTAAGGATCCGTACCGAGGGACGTCATGGTTATTCTTGTTCCCTGCTTAAGCCATGCTCTTCTTAGTTTGGCTAGATGCCACCAATACTTATTTTTACGTCAAAGATGAATCCAAATAGAAGATGTTTTAATTATTCCTAAAAAACCTACTTTTTTTTCTATCTCAAAGTCTTAAAGGCTTAGTTTATCCTTTTCTTTCACCCTAATTGAGTCGGAAGAAGTTGCCTCATCACAAAAAACAAACATTAGATGACTTGCCCAAGGCACACGACAAACACGTTTTCTAAAGAACATTTGAAATGTATTCATAAAACGCTAATGACTGTCAATACAACAAAGTTTTAGTTACAGCTCTTTTTCATTCATTTAAACAAAGTATGATGTTGTTGATTGTCAGTTATTGTGGTCAAGGAAAAACCCACCGTCACTTGAAAACAATCAATCTGTGTTATGCAAAAAATTTGCAAGTCAAATCACACGAATCACCTAGAGAGATGAAGACCACGCTCTTACTCTTTCTCAGTTTTACAAAACAAACACCATCCAATTTTTAAAAGTATTTAGTGCGATTTTCCTATCACTAATTAGTTCAGTCAGGTGTGGACTTCAGCCTAGCTTATATATGAGTGTGGACCTAGTTGTAGGATATTAGGATCTAGTGTGATTTAGTTGTAGATAGTAGACTTAGTATAGGTTCAGTGTTAGATACTAGTGTAGATGGTAGATCGAGTATAGGTTAGTAGAGTCTAAGTGAGGTCGTATAGGGTCGATGTGGTCATGTAGGGTCGATGACAATTACACTAGAATCTACATTAGAAATCTATATACAGCCCCTATACTAGATCTACTATCTACAATAGAATTAGAAAAACAATTAAGTAAAAGACAACCAAGAAATCGTAACTCGTTACCTTCGCCACCAAGGACTACTACATGCTAACCCCAACCTAACCATAAACCGAACCACTAAGAAATTCCCTGAAATTCCCGTTACACGACGAAACAACCAATCATTGTCATGCTGCTGCATTTTACTGAAGGGGTCGATGTCAAAAGTGGACAAGAGGAGAGGAAAGGGCCTACACAACGTAGGAAAAACCTCCAACAGGAAACAAGGTAAGCATAGGAAGTCAGAAAAAACTTATTAAGGAACAATTTACTGAGGTCTAATCTTTCTTTTCTTTCAGAACCCATGGTGCTCGCTCCGACACCGGAAGATGAGCCGGAACTATAGCAGCCAACCTCTTGCAATTCCATAGATTGATGACGCTTCGGGAGGTCCGAGTTACAGGCTTGCATTACGAGGACACTGAAGGGACTGATCACTCACACTAAAAACCATCACAAATCATCATCAGAAAAACTAAAAAAAGAACCAGCTAGTTGTGTTGAGAATAGATATGGAGTAAGTGTGAGAAATAGTGTTTTGAGTTGTAAATAAATTCAAGTTGATCATTCAATCATTGTCTATCATTCATTCATCATGCATTAACACTTCGATTATACAAGGAAAGATCCATTCAATGGAGGTACAAATATATGTTTGGGTATTTGGAATTTGTTTTACTTGAAATCAATTACTTACGCGAATGTACGGACCGGACACTGTAGGTTAACATTTTTAAATTTAGGGGGTGCTCACTATGGGGGACTTTTAACGACGACAAAGCTAATTTTAAAATATAGAATATATGAAAATCAAAGTTTGTTCACTGGCTCTAGCTTCTCACTAGCTGCTCCAGACAGTTATAGCAGGATAGCACAGCTCGGACTATTTTTAAAAGAAGAACATCGAGTAACTGTTAATGCTGAATGAAAGAAAAGAAATACACATGAAAAATCTAATGGAGAAAAATAATCTCATCAGTTTCCGACATAAGAGATTAATCGTTTAACGACGAAAATACATGTAAACAGATCTACGAAGTGAAGAAGAGAAGGAGAAGAAGAAGAAAAATGTGAATGCGGTATAACGAAACAATGGAAAACCATATTGGGTCGATAGGAATCTCTCAATGATCATTTCCCGGTTTTGTTCTATCACTTATCCCTTCACAATCTATGTTTATCATTCATCCCGGTCCATCTATTGTTTTTTTCACCTTCCATTTCCAGATTATGTTGGTATCATTATTCGCTTTACCATCTATGGTTTAAAACATATCCTTTCCCATCTTGTTTATATTTATGTCCATCTTTTGTGTACCCTGACACCACTACAATCTCGACCAATCAGGAATCGCATGCTAAAATAGCTCATGTTTGCGCGCGAAGCTAAAAATAGATTTTCAAGAAACTTCCATGGTCACAGGGATATGCTCTTATAATTCATATTCTTTTGCACAATAGTAAACCTGAATTAATCATAATCCCATATGGTTAGTGGTTAGGATCTGGCGCTCATCACCGGCATGGCCCGGGTTCGATTCCGGTGTGGGAAATATTTTTGGTATATTTGTTAAATATATTTTCACCAAACAATTCAAGTGATGAAAGCGGTCATAATTCGAGCTGATACATGGGAATTAGGTGCGTATACTAACACAAATAATACATTTGTTTTCTAGGTTCAAAGTTCTTTTTAGTATTTGGTTTAAAGGACTTTTTATCAACCCTGTCATGTCTTTTTTTACTAAAGATGGTTGTACTCTATACATTTGGCCATCCTCTCAAGCGACATCCATAAAACATTTGTACAATAGGCAACCTTTAGGTAGAGGTAATGTAATAACAGCTTAACTAACATGATTATCTTGAAAGAACAAGGGGGATTAGCTCAAATGGTAGAGCGTTCGCTTATCCCTTTACATATATGTTTATGATTTATGGCGTCAAATACGGGGGAGTACTTAGGAAAAACGATTTTCTGAATCATGGTAATATATATTTCCCCTGGAATGTTCTTACATATTCCTTTTCTTATGAATCCTTACCGACCTCACGTCGTTTCTATCCTCAAGATGCAGGTTGTATCTAAATAGATTGACCAAGGGGGATTAGCTCAAATGGTAGAGCGCTCGCTTGGCATGCGAGAGGTACCGCGATCGATACCCGGATTCTCCAAGTTAAGTTTTTTGCTGAAGGCTTATTTCTATTTAAATGCATGATTACGTTCTGATCTAATCTAGGATAGAGCGAAGCGCAACCGTTACGTCATAAAAATGAAGACAAAGGTGAAATTCAGACAAACAAACTTACGAGTTTATTTTGAGCAGATAATTTTCATAGCCGATCGCAGTATATCTTACTTTAAATGAGTATTATTCTAACTTAAGTGAAAAGAATAAAATCGGTACGTATAATCCCCGCCGCGGTTAAAACAGAATGCAATATTTGTTTGAATCTTAAAAATATTCTTAGGATCAGTGCGCTGCGCTACTGATATACCTCTACAGGGTACTTACTTCTCAGAGAAGGTTAGCGAGAACGAGAAATGCCGTACTTGTTAAACTCGAGATCGAGCGTCGACCATTGGAAACTCTACCTTGATCAACAAGCAACATGCAAATGTGGTGAAATACCATTCATCACTTGACTGGTTTAACAAGCTCTTACTGGCACGGAAAACCTTACATTTGTCAGTTATTATCCCTAGCAAATTGATTAGAATAGACGTCACGCTAGTTCATAAGAATGCAAACACATGATTGCGCTTGAGTGTGGTTATAGAGCCTGACTAGTCCACAGAAAACTAGGGATGAACACTCAGTTTGATCAAAGGAAACAATTTCGTTCGTACATCGTTCTACGAAGCGCTTGCGAAGCAAAACTCACCCAACTCATCCACGTCTTAAATGTAGTAAAGTAGAAATGATGCGTTCGGTGTGTATATAATGAAACAGAGAAATAAGAGAAAAATATCATATGATATTTTTCTCTTATTTCTCTGTTTCACGTCTTAAATGTTTTATATCTCTATTGCAATGTGTTGCGTAAATGTTTTTCACATTTCTAAAGAGTTTTAGTACGCTGTTATTATTTAAAATTTAAAGTTGTGCCTTTGTAGCTCAGTGGTTAGAGCACTGGTCTAGTAAACCAGGGGTCGAGAGTTCGAGTCTCTCCAAAGGCTTACTGGAATTATTTCCTTTGATTTCTTGCGAGTACATATTTTGTAACTTCGCCGGAGCTAAAATGAGTTGTATCCCCATCGGTCTCGCGTTGTTAATCGATTAGATAACTCACTTGGTGCGAATCTGCTGAGCCGCTCGGACCTTCCGTCTTCTCCCTCCCGAACAGATCTGCCAAAGAGTAAAGACCAGGTTCCTAAATCTTCTATGGCCAAGGAGTATCGGCAAATGGATTAGTGGTGTCGATAGGACCCTATGAATTATCCCTTTCCCGGCTTCGTTCTATCAATTATCCCTTCCCCATCTATGTTTTATCATTCATCCCTTCACCATCTATGGTGTATCACATCTATGTCCATCTTTTGTGTACCCATGACACCACTACAATCTGACCAATCAGGAATCGCATGCTAAAATAGCTCAGGTTTGCGCGCGAAGCTAGGGTCACAGGGATATGCTCTCTTAATTCATATTCTTTTGCACAATGGTGGGAATCTTTGTTTAAAAACTTACGGCTATGAAATAAGCGCCGAATAAATCGATGATCACGATGAACTAGCAGACTATGCTAACACACGGCTTCAAAACATGAACTTCGTGACTAGCGTTAGTTAAGATTCGAACAACTCTTTTTAACATAATTGAGGACTACAGAGCGAAATTGACTGTACAAATAGACTTTTAGAGCCGTTACTGAGAGCCCTCCTTGCATAGTGTGGATTGTATAAAAAAAAAATTGGACTGCAAAGATCTCGGCATCAAATCAATTATTTGTCATCCCAGTGGCTTAATAAAGCATTCATCTTCGAATGCCAACTATAAATGTAAGACTATTTGGGTAACTGAGTTCTCTCTACGTATTTTGACTGATGAGTCATGCCATTTAAGCGAGCCATTATTACAGTTATCAATCGTAGCAAAGTCACGATAATTCCTTGCTTTCTGCATTCAAACTACTGTTCATACATCCAAAAGCTATATAGTGTTTGATCATAGTTACAAAGACTACAAAATACTTTAAATGTCAAAGATATCTATCAAAATGTAGTGACCCCTGGAATATTTGTAGTAAATTTCTTAGCAAATTTTTCCGAAGCTCGACCCGATAGTCTCGTTTTAATGCTACGTTCATCACGATACCGCTGGTTTGTTGAAGTGGCTATAATCCTATAATAATATATATGATATTAGGGGACTCCCACACATCGAAAGCATAAAAATTGGGGATAGCGATGCAGACAATTTGATAACCGTCAAAGTTAATACCGTTGGCATCCTTTCCGAGTTAGCTCGCTACAAAAACAAAGTCAAGCCCCCCCTACTCAGTTCTCAAAGATTCATTTTGATTGATTGATCTTATCAATTCTATTCATAGTGAAACACTTGTAAGCAGAGTGGCGCAGTGGAAGCGTGCTGGGCCCATAACCCAGAGGTCCAAGGATCGAAACCTTGCTCTGCTATATAGTTATTATAAGTTTATGCCTTTCTTTTTTCCGTCATGTATTTTCAATGTTTTTCACATTTTGAAACGACATCCTTTTCCCCTTAGGTTTGATTCTGCGATGACCCCGAAAACACGATTCGCCTCGACAGTGGTTTACGATTAGATGAAAAGCTTTTTCAGGCGTGACTCGTTTCGTCTCTCTGATTGGGTCAAGAAATTGCAAACTTGCTTTTCACACAATGAAGTAGAGAGAATAAGAGAAAAATATCAATGCCCTTGGCAGGATTCGAACCCACGTCTTCGGTATTCTAGTCCGATGTGTTAACCACTACACTACAAGGACCAACCACGCTGGTAACGCAGACGTGGGTTCGAATCCTGCCAAGGGCATTGATATTTTTCTCTTATTCTCTCTACTTCATTGTATACACACCGAACGCATAATTTATTGCTACTTTACTATGTCTATTATCTGCGTACATATTTACGGTGTTCAACTTATCTATAGAGAAAAAATATCGCTCTGGGATCCTCACGAATACCCTACATTTCATATTCTGGCTGCGTTACCAGCGTGGTTGGTCCTTGTAGTGTAGTGGTTAACACATCGGACTAGAATACCGAGGACGTGGGTTCGAATCCTGTCAAGGGCATTGAAATTTTTCTCTTATTCTCTCTACTTCATTGTATACACACCGAACGCATAATTTATTACTATTTTCACACAAGGAAATTTGTTGAGAAAATCCCAGTATGTATGTAAAAAATAAACATTTATACAACATCCAACCCTTGAAGGAGAGTAATCTGATAATAGTGTAACTAACATGCATAGCTTACGAGAACAAGGGGGATTAGCTCAAATGGTAGAGCGCTCGCTTAGCATGCGAGAGGTACCGGGATCGATACCCGGATTCTCCAAGTTACATGCCGTTCTTTTATTTAAATGACTGATAACGTTTTAAACTTATCTAGTTTATTCCCTGCGCCACTCTCATGCCGAGGCCAGAAGACCCTGACCCTGGTCAAGAATGTTTTTTATTGGCTATCTTCATCCTGAATTTTGATTGGTCATTATTTTATTATACCCTAGCCATACTAGCCATGAGGGTACTTAAGCCGGACATTTAATTTGAGGTTTAATTTATATAGAAGGAAAAGTGACTTTCTTCCCTTCGGTGTTTTTAGCTTGTTCGTATACTGAAAACTATCCTGATTTGATCTTTTTCGATGTTCTTTTACATCAGTTGTTGGGTTTAATTTTTAATTCCTCTATTAAGAATACATGATTGCTTAATTTCAACTTTTTACTGATGTTGAATGCATTTTTATCGTCAGAAACTAAACATTTTTCTCTCTCATGGAAGTCACTACAACTCTGAACAATCAGGAATCGCATGCTAAAAAAAGCTCAGGCTTACGCGCGGAGCTAAAAATAGATTTAAAAAAAACTTTCATGGTTACAGACCCCTGTATGGTATATGAGCTCTCTTACTGCTCTTGTTAATACTCAAGGAAGAAATATACTATTAAAAAAAGAGAAGGAAAGAAGAAATTAACAAAGGACGTGGGTAGAAATAGAAAAATAAATAAAATCAGAACATTATACTAATACACTTTTGGTTTCTTGTTAATAAGTCGAACATCGAAATCCATGAAGATTCAAAAAAGACGAAAACGACCACAATGACAACGCCAACAAAATAAAAACATTAAAATCTTCATAAAAAATGGATATTAATAGCAGCTAATATGTTGCTAAAAGACTTTCAAAGCATTTGGGTAGACAGAAAAGGGTTAAACTATGGCCGATTATATGTGCAAAAAACTTTTATAAGTTTAATATCTATTCGACAATCTTAAAAAAGACAGAGTTGCATAACCTAGAATTTCAGGTCACCCATCCAAGTACTAACCTTACTCAAACGGCTTGCTTGACTCAGTGTGTTGGAAGCCCAAGTTTTTTCCACTCGGCCACGGTATTAGGAAATTAGCACAACAATAGCCATGACAACAAAGAACCAGATGGACTAGATTATTTTCCACTTCAACTCAACGTGCCAGTGCGTGTCAAAGTGCAAGGAAATAGCTGTATATATGGTCTGGGGGCCGGTTAGA
Source organism: Actinia equina (assembly GCA_011057435.1). Classification (NCBI taxonomy): domain Eukaryota; kingdom Metazoa; phylum Cnidaria; class Anthozoa; order Actiniaria; family Actiniidae; genus Actinia; species Actinia equina. Next base: position 88,323 of record WHPX01000119.1, on the reverse strand, counting down.
ACACTATACTACGTAATCCGTACAACCAAGGGCAGAGGGACTTAATCAGCGTGCATCATGTCCGAAGTCCATAAGATGAACCATGGGATGTCTTGGGGTATGGCATGAAGGCACTACCTTTTCCCTTCTGTAATTTGGAATTAGATTTCTTATTCAAGTTAGTGGACGTGGGTTCGATACTCACCGCATTAAGAGTACATTAATTTAGTCTTCTTCCTCATTTTATTTAACAACAGATCTTTTTTATATTTATATATTCTCTTTTACAAACGACTTTTAATGATTCAAGACGATAAGATTTTTTTTCTTTACAAAGGATGTCTATTTTTTGTCAACATTCAGCATTGACACTGTTAAGCGACCTTCATCTCAAAGAGACGGGTTTGCTATCCTCGTTTATAACTGTCTGGGAGCCGTTAACGTAAGAGAGCTTTTACTAAACTTGGATTCTCTGTCTTACATTCTATACAATGAATAAATTTGGTCGATAAACTTATTGTCATTCCAACGCCGTCAATATTTTGTGGTATTTCCATCTCAAAATCGTAATTAGTTTTGCATCGCGATTCTACTATACTCAAATTTAAAATAATAAGTGACAAAGCAATGGAATTGATTCTGATTTGATTCAGTTTCTCACTACCCTAACAGTCGTCTCCCTAGCAACGGTTTCTGGAAAATATTCGGCGTTTTTGAAAACTTTGTTTTCATCAAAGTTTCACTTTCTTTATGATATTTCTTAGAATTCGGTAAAAAAATTGGACGATATTTGTTTTTTTGGCAAAGTATGGCTAATATTTAACAGGTATCCATGTTAACGCCGTTAGCGCGTTTTTACCTTAAAAAGGGTGAACTTCCACACATTTTGATGGCTAAGCGACATACATGTCTAAATGCTATATTACACGTTATTCTGCTGAGAACTCTACAAATGGCATGGAGAAAGTCACTTAGGAATGACTGCGCCGAACAGTGCAAAAAGCAGCAAAAGCGGGACAGGTTAAACCAGCTGTCTCTTGAGGAGGTAACAGAATTCAATAATAGGATTGTATTTGGTAACGTCCTCCAATTCACGATGTTTGGCGTTAATTTAAAGGCCATCTCCACACGCAAAAGCCATGCGGGAAAAGATGCTGCATGTGGCTGAAAAGTCTGCCTTGCGCCGCATTGCATCTATCCAGGAGACTAAGGACATGACGGTATTGAAAGTTATTGCTCCTGTTATCGTTATGAGTAGATGTGTTTTCAGTGTTTGTTTTTTAATAACTCTAATGTGTAACGTCATTTGGACATCGCCAACTATTCTAGGTCAAGCGTCCTCGTGCAAATGCAGCGGTGTTACTTCAAAGAGTTAAGCGAGTTAAGTCAGATTTTACAAAGAAATGTATAGAGAGTCAAGATAGTTTTCGATTTATAAATTTCTGTGTAAACGGTTTTCCACCGCCTCCGTTTGGTAGCGCCTAGATGGGATGCTCGCAGTCCATGTGATTGACGACAAATATCCGATGGCTAAACTAGTTCTGAATATTTCTTAGTTAAGATTTCGAAAAAAATATACTTAATTATAAGTTTTCTCCGGATATTACTGTTATAACCTTGTCTTCTTTTCACTTGTACTTGTGTAACGTTTATGCAAGGGAAAACGTTGTGTTCGCTTGAATTACCTATGACGTGTTTTGATGAGTATAATCCTAGGTAGACAAGGATAATACTCTATATGTAAATGATGTTTTGATTATCTTTTGTATTAGCGTATATTGTAGTAATCTGTAGGGTGTAGGTCTACAGGGGGGCGGGGCTCATCACACCGGCGTGTTTTTGGCGTCCATGTTGGACCCCCCTTTCTAAAGACCACCATGCTGTTCCTTTTGCACATCTTGGGACACTGGTGCAAAGCTAAAACAAAAAGGGGTTAATCATCTATGGTCTAGGGGCCAACCTACCTCTCCCTAATGCTTCAACCGAGCTTACTGATTAGTCACTGGATAGCGGTGTCGGGGCTGAAATCTCGGGCGTAGCCGTAAATCCTTTGCGCTGCCATGCCGCGCTTCACCGAGCACTGCAGGACTCGAATCTGGTTACGGTCACTAATTTTTGATTTGGCTATTGTCATTAGTTCTCTCTAAATATGACACAATCAATGGTAGGTTCACGCGCAGGATGTTAGGAAAGCACCGGAAGAAAAGTGGAAAATCACGACACACAAAGCGTGAAATCGTAAACGGGATGTTATTCAGGGTTAGGGTTAAAAAGGGGTAATACTATAACCGTGCTGAAAATGATCGGAATTCGGATGTTCCACACCGATAGCACTATTTTACGCAAGACATTAGAGTCATTGGACAATTTTTTACACAAGTCCCCTTTTTAACTCTAACCCTAACCCTAACTCTTACCCTAACCCTAACCCGAAACCTAACTGTTGTTCCGAAGTAAAGACTTTTTGAATTACTTTATTCATTTAGATTTAGATAGATTTTTATTGAAAATGTTATTGCACCTTATGGGCTGAATTACGTAATTATGTACAAACAATAAATAATAATAATATAAAATATAATTATAATAATAATGATTATAAATAAAAAGCAATAGTAATAAGCTAATGATAATAATATAACAGCAATATAAAATCGTAGCAATAATAATTCTAAAAATTTACGGATAAAAGCTAATAAATATAAGTAAAAAGTTATCATTATCGTCATTAGAGTGCTCACACTATATCCGTGAAAAAATACTAATTTTAAGCACTAAATAGTGATAAACCAACAATAGAAAACAAAGGATTCTTTATGAAATGCTATTAACTAGTCACGAGTTTTATGCGTGCACTCTATCGTCATCATCGCAGTTATCATCATCATCATCATCATCACCATCATCATCGCATTGAAACTTTAACTCTCACTAAATAAAGTCGCTTTAGTTTACTTCTAGACTTCGGGTGTCAAAAAAACAACAACAGAACAAATGATTCCTTTAAACATTCATTGAAACTTTAACTCCCACTAATAAAGTCGCTTTAGTTTACTTCTCGACTTCGGTTGTCAAGAAAAACACAAAAAATGATTCATGTGATCATTTATTGAAACTTTGACTATTATTCGAATAAAGTCGCTTTAGCCTTACTTCTCGACTTCGGCTGTGAAGAAAAACACAACTATTGATTCATGTGAACATTAATTGAAACTTTGACTATCATTCCAATAAAGTCGCTTTAGTTTACTTCTCGACTTCGGTTGTGAAGAAAAACACAACTAATGATTCATGTGAACATTCATTGAAACTTTGACTATCATTCCAATAAAGTCGCTTTAGCTTACTTCTCGACTTCGGTTGTCAAGAAAATCACAACAAATTATTTATATTATCATTCATTGAAGCTTTAGCTCTCACTTAATAAAGTCGCTTTAGTTTATTTCTCGATTTCGGTTATCAAGAAAAACACAACAAATGTTTCATGTGATCATTCATTGAAACTTTGACTACTAACAATTCGGTTGTTTTTAACTAGCAATCGTATGTTCTATAAAAATGCCGGCCGGGTAGACGTGAGATTTTACACGATTATTGATTGAACTTTTTGTCCCAAGCACGAAATTTTAAAACTTTATTAACAATTATTTCCCAAAAACTCATAACTTTAAACTTTAGATAGAATAAATTTTGTTTAAATGGTTTACTTTCTCATGAAAATAAAATAAAATAACTTTATAATCGTTGAAGTACGTCTGGAAAAAGAAATTGCTGAGTTGTTTGTCAGAAATGTTTTCTTTTCACTCCTAAAAATGTTACAGTCACTCTGAACCATGAATCAATACCATCCCCTCCCCCGTGAGGTTGGTTTGTGTTGACATTTAAACGAGGCAGTCACGTGGTATCAGAGGAGCAGTTGACGAGAAAAGTTGTTGTATGAATATTTTCTGACTAAAAATCCTTCATTTTATCCTCAAATATGGATTTTTACGGACTCATACTTCATCCTAAAGGTAAATGAACAATCATATTAGCCATTAATTGTTTAATTAACTTATTTACGGCGACATTTTAGAGTTAAATTGACCGTAAAGAGTTAGGTTGCTTGTCGCCATGTTTTGGCGGGATTCATTCTCAACAAAAATTATTTAGCTTCAAGTTTAACGATTTATTGCTTGGAAAAACTTAAATGACCCAAATTACTTATATTTTAATGCTTCTTTGGTAATTTAGCAATGTTTTATGGTGAATTATCTATATTTTGTGCGTTTTTGTTTGATTTTACGGTTCTATCGTCGTGTACGGATTAACAAAGTGCGTCATAGAGTTTCCGAACACACGAGTGAGACTTAGAAATTTTGGTTCTCCTCACTTAGAAAAAAAATTAAGTGAAGACACCAAGAATCGAACTCGGTACCTTCGGCACCAAAGGACTACTACAATGCCAACCCCAACCCTAACCCTAAACCTAACCACTAGACCACGAAGCGAATTCGGTTGGGTGGTCTCATTTTTGAGTCATATTTAAACGATGTATCATTAGCATGTGCACATAAATATTTATTATAGTTTAATTTATGCTATCGTAGGGTACGACTACTAGCCGATTACTCCAAATTTGCATTTGAATAGAATTCCCCTGACAATTCCCGTACACGACGATACAACCGATTTTACGGCCGCACCAAACAGACTACTGAAGTCAGTTTTCGTTCGGCGTTTGATTTGTGTTTGCGCTGGGAATCTTGGAATACCGGTGGTTCAGCCCCAGGGCCTAATTGTTCAAAGCCCAATAACTGCTAATACTGGGTTAACTCTTAAAGTGCATATGACACGAAAAAAATTTAATCTAAAAATGTGGAGTTTATTAGCATTGGGCTATTCCATTTAATATGCGCACCTCCCTGTATATGAATTATTAATGATATTATAAGTAATATTGTGGTATGGTGGTTCTAGTTCCTCACCTCTAAGTTTCTGACAAGAAAATAGTCTATTTGTTCAAACCTTAGGAATATTGTTCTCAAGAAGGGTCAAGATACAAACAAGACTTGGAAAATTGTTTTGAAAAACATTTTATAGAGCTACAAAAGTAGTTACGGTGATCAAATGTATTAAACATTGAACCTTTTATGTAACAGTTGAAATTTTCAATTTAAAAATATTTCTATTATGAATTGAACATTTTACCAACTCAAAAACAAACTTTGATAGTAGAATGCATAGGGCAATTGAGAAACTTCTAAATACATGTTCAAGTCTAGAAACCATACAAAGAACTACTATGATTATTCATAAGTAGAAGAAGAATTGAACCCAAGACCAAGGGCGCTAGGGCAAAAATTGGTGTTTTCTTTAGCCGTTAGACTCTGTTATATTGGTGTTTTTTAAACGTTAGAAACTGTTTAAACTGATACGTATCTGTACTGCTATGTGCTGGCTTGATTTGTTCTGTTTTCCCGTCTATATATACGCCAAAGATATTGCTGTGACCAACGGTTCAATCGTACATAACGAACTACTGTATCCTATACCTGCTTCGTGACCGCTTACGTAAGCGTACGCGTCGGTTAATAAGTTAATAAGTTAATCCAAATCCCCTAGAATAACCAAGAATGAACAGGGGTAGGAAAGGAAAGGCCAATCTATTGTTCTCTTGTCTGCTCGTATAATAGGATTAAAGTGAAAGGTACGGTGGCAATTTGTTTACTCAGCGATGACAGACGTGTAACCAACAAAACCTAACGAACCAACTTTGGATCTAGCCGAACTGGCCTCGGCGAAACTCGAAAACCCAAACAAACTTATCCGATGACAACCCCTGGCCGTAACCTTTTACAAAGTTCACGTGTTGTGTTATATGGTGCTTCTCTAATCCGCGTTGTAAATGAAATTTCGGTTCCCTGGACGTTCTTGATAATTTTGAACGATTACCAATAATATAATAAAACTTACAAATGCATTCCTAAAGTTATTTTTAAGACATTCCTTGTATCGAAAAGATTCCAGACATATGGTACTAATTTTGAAATAGGGTCATAAGTATAAGCGCTAATCCAATATCTGTTTGGAAATCCCAACCGCATGCAGACGACCGTTAGAATCCATTCGCTCGAGATGCAAAATTGTATTCCGCAGCAATCGCGTTTACTAGGAATTACTAGGAATACAGCGGACTGCCATAATACTAAGAGAAGGTGCAATTGTTATTAATGATCATAAAATAAATATTATCTCTTCGAGAAATATTGTTACTTCGAAAAATATGTTGTTACTAGGAATAATGGAATATATGGAATTACTAGGAATACAGCGGGCAGCCATAATACTAAGAGAAGGTACGATTGTTATTAATGATCATAACATAAATATTATCTCTTCGAGAAATATTGTTACTTCGAAAAATATGTTATTAATGATTCTAGGAGTTTTTGGATATCAGTTTGAATGGAACTGTTTTTTAAAACTGTTTCTACGTTAACAAGTAAGTCGGGGCTCGAGTTTCGCCGAGGCCAGTTCGGCTAGATCCGAAGTTGGTTCGTTAGGTTTTGTTGGTTACACGTCTGTCATCGCTGAGTAAACAAATTGCCACCGTACCTTTCACTTTAATCCTATTATACGAGCAGACGAGAGAACAATTGCCTAATTTCATGCCGCGCGGGAGACTGGCACTAGCGGATTTTTGCGGACAAATCAAAGATGGTGGACAGTAAGGAGACCGCGAAACAAAAGTTCTCCATGAATTCTATCGATAAATTTGAGCAAATTAGGAAGGATATTGGCCAGGAAAACTTAACAGAGCTTAGTAAAGACCGTCTTCAAGAATGCTGTAAAGAACTGAAGTTAAAAGTCACTGGAGAGAAAAAAGAACTCGTTGAAAGACTCGTGCCATTAGGGAAATATCCCGAGTTGTTTACGAAAAAAGTCAAGCACATAAATGAAGAATACAGCTTTCAAACTTCAATGAATCCCTCAGAAATACCTGCTGCATCTGCTAAGTGGAAGGTACTTGGTCGGGATCAACAGGTCAACATCCCAAGAGTTGATGATAATATGATTCGGAAATACCAACAAGCAAAATTCGCCGGAGCAAAAGGTCAATACCGGAAGGCCTACAGGATGTTTTCTTCAAGGCGAGTTATGTCAGTTAAAGTGCTTAAAGAAGAACCTTCTCGTTTGCTGTATATAAAAGCGAACATTCTAAAATCTTTCACGGGTAGTGTGTCACGTCCTGTTACTATGTTGTTCGTTGACGATAATCCTGTCAAAGCCCATTGTGGATGTGCTGTAGGAAAGAGTGGGTTATGCTGCCATGCCTTAGCCCTTTTGCTACAGCTGAAATTTTACACCGATCACAATAAACTGCTCCTTCATATGACATGTACTGAGAAACTGCAGGTATGGCACAGGAAGAGAGCAGCTAGAGAGCTCAGCTATTCTCCTGAAAGTCACTTTTTTTCTACACTTTCTAAGTAAAAAAAGAAATCTGGTCTATTCTTACATCTAAGGTATAAACTGGAGTATGAAAAAAGAGAAACAGGCAAAGAACATAATATTGATATTTTTAAACCAAGGTTTACCAAGGTACCAACATTTGAAAATATCAGAAATTTCAGATATTGGGTAAATTCAGTAGCAAATTCCATCAAACCTATCAATTTTTAGAGTGGTTTTTATAAACATGTGAAAAACATTTTAGCATATTTAGCACTATTACACTCTAATTCTTTTGTTTTCTACTGCAGTTTGAATCTGAATATTACACTCTGAATGAGTAAAATTTGTTTCACAGGTTTATGAAAACCACTTTAAAACACTTTTATATGAAGTATGTATGTGTTGTTACAAATTTGATTTCTGGTTTATTTAGGGCCCACTCTACTTATTGATTAGATATATGAAATTTTTTCTTAAAAACTCAGAGTTGACAAAATTTAACCACTCAGATATCAAATTTTGCCAATAAAGACAATTAAACTACTGGTTTACATATTATTATTTAGTTGTAGAATCAAATAAAGAATGATAAAGGTGGGGTGTTGCCTTTGTCAGATGAAGGGGTGCACAAATCTGTTGACTTTTTCTGTGAAGCTGCCTCTTTTGGACCAATGGGCTTAAACAGAATGTTGACAACGTTGGCAAAAATCTTGTAAACATAGCCAAGAATATCACAACTATTTTTTGGCCAGCATGCACTAAGTATAGACCAGTCCCTCATACGTCCGATATAGTTTTCATTATAGATACGCAGAGTGGCTACATCAAAGTTCTTGCTTATTTCGCTTTCTTCATATTGAGCATCAAATTTGAGTGGTGGTCTGTTATGCAGCAGGCCTTTTGAGAGACACAGATCTTCTATGCCAAATCCTTTGTCAGTTAAAACTTTTCTTTGACAGCTTTCTTTGAGCACTGTGGTGGGCTTTACAGTCAGGATAAACCATAGCAGTTAGATAAGGCTCAATACATTCATACAAGCAATCAAAGTCACATAGAGACGACCCAGTCATATTTTCAAATCTCTTCTCCTTATTCTTCAGATTTGCATCTGAAAATGTACAATTTTCTTTGTTTTGAGAAAGGAATCTAAGTTGTTGTTCATATGAAACATTTTGTTTGTTTAATAACTTCACTTCTTCAGTAAGTTGTTCTATTTGGTCTGTTTTTTTCTGTCACTTTTTCTCTGAGCTCCTTGAGCTCTGTTACTAAGATTTCAGTCGTATCAATTTGACTTCCGTAGTTCAACTTCCTCCTTTTTGCGACCTTCTTTGTCTGTTGCTGGTGCATAGCGCGTTTTGCTGAGCTAATTTTGGATTTTGGAGTAACTTTCTTTGTGACATTTTTCTCTATATAGTCACTAGTACATGGCACGTCAGGTAAGTCCTCGATATCCTTCCTGTATCCACTGCTCCAATGTTCACTGAATACAAAGTCTTTTTTAAAGTCGACTCCTTTGTTTTTTAACATTTTTCCATATTCACGCCTTTTTTCTGGACAACTAGAAATAGTACTAAGACGGTAATAGGTTAAATTGTCCTTTCTTGTTCTCCACGAGTTTGTACACAATGCTGCTGCACAATTCCAGTGTTCCTTCCCCGTTTTCTGTACTTTAACTTTCACAGAGGCAAACTTTACAGTTGATGCGTCCAAGTAATCCTTTCTTCTCCTAATTCCCAATGTTTGCTGCAAATAACATGACGCTTGAATTTCACTTCGCTTTTCGCTCTTCTAAGGACATTCAAATATGACTCGAGAACTGCTTTAGGAGCTGAAGCTATCTTTGTTAATGTGTAATAAGATTCTCCGCTTTTCCACGAGCTCTTGCAATACTTGCTGGCACACGACCAGTGCCAAGAACGGCGTTCTTCTGGAGTTTTTGTTACTTTTTCTTTGCTTTCGTGCTTCTCCGCCATTTTGTCCGCCATTTTGTTTTTCGACTTGTCCGCAAAAATCCGCTAGTGCCAGTCTCCCGCGCGGCATGAAATTAGGCAATAGATTGGCCTTTCCTTTCCTACCCCTGTTCATTCTTGGTCACGAAGCAGGTATAGGATACAGTAGTTCGTTATGTACGATTGAACCGTTGGTCACAGCAATATTTTTGGCGTATATAGACGGGAAAACTGAACAAATCAAGCCAGCACATAGCAGTATAGATGCGTAACAGTTTAAACAGCTTCTAACGTTTAAAAAACACCAATATAAAGAGTCTAACGGCTAAAGAAAACACCAATTTTTGCCCTAGCGCCCTTGCCAAGACGAACAAAAAATATCAAAATAGCCTTTGTTATGGTAAAAACTACTAAATATACATCTAGAAAGCACAAAAAAACTGCTAAATAAGTTATAACTAGAAATAAAGAGTGTTATATAAACTCGCTTAAATGAATTAAATGAAAGGGGTATATATACACCTATTTAAATAAAGTTAGTCACCTGAAAAGCTACAAACCAACAAGGATTATGGATAGATACATTTTACATGTTTCAACCGCTTGATAACAGTTGATGGACTTGAGATCTTTTACCAGTTACACATGTTTACAGTCTCACCTCCTCTGAACATCCTCAACTGCTGCAGTTTGTGTCAAAAGCTTTACTTGTAGGATATAAAACATTTCCCCATGATTCTCAGCGATCACAGCTTTTTAGATTTTTGGTGACTAACTTCAATGAAATAAGTATATATAGTGGTAGGTTACGGAAAACAGAACAGCCAATCCATGGCCCCTACTCGTATTATGTACACCTTACCAGTCACATTGTAAGTTACAAACTGGTTTAAACGTAAAATGTAAAAGGGTAGGGATATGCAAGGGCGGATCCAGTAAACATTTTAGAGGGGGGGGGAGTTAATTTAGTTTCTTCCTTCAGTTTTGTTTTGTTTTTTCCTGTTGAAGGGGAACTTCACACCCCCTTTGCCCCCCCCCCCCCCTGGATCCAACCTTGATAGGGGATGGCTGACAGTACGGCCACTCCACGACCCCTACTCTTACTAGCTAAACCTTAATCAGGCTTCTTTCAGTTTTCCTGAAGCAAGAAGTGATGTCACATCAATAGTGTATATAGCGTCAGGCTCACAAACGTACACCACATCAACAGTGTCACTGGCTATTGATGAGCTCTGCACCTCTGCTACATACCAGCCTGGTCGCCACCCCGAATCACCTATTTCCTCTTTTGTCCAACGTATTTTTAGTCTTCTGCCTATTTCAAAGAAGTTCTCATACTCATCGGAGGCATTGATTGTTTCCATTTGAACAGGCCTTCAAGTGCTTTTGTCAGGCTGATGTTGGCTACCCCGATCTAGATAATTATAGAGTGACTTGAAGAGGTTATGGAGGTCACTAATGTGAAGTACACCATCAGGAACTTTGATAAATGATTTTTCTTGTACTTTTTTATGGTGTGCCCTTACACATCTTATGTCATCAACTTTTAAAATGTGTTCTTTCACCATTTCGGAAATTATTTTTTGTGCATTTGTGATGGTTGTTTTTATTTCTTCTACTTCTTTGTGTGCAACAAGATAAGAGCGACCATGACATAACAGAAAGAGACGCAGCACCAATTCACTTTTGTTACCAGATGCGGATATTGAATATCTCCTCAAGATATACTTGATGGTTGGAATAGGTATTTTTTTAAGTTCTACAGCAGACGACGGTAAGGAAGTAAGTCCTGAAAAATATGGCTGAAAATGGCTTGGTTTCTTGTAGTCATGTACATTTTCAAGAGCCAATTTCTCGACCAGGGAATGTTTCAATCCCTTGTCAAGCCCTTTGCTCTTGCACATCTGCTGTAAATTTGCTACTGACTTCTTGAATAGGGGATGGCTTCTCCATGTTTCTCTGTTGATGCTCTTTTCATATTCCTTATTTTCTTTTAGCCTCTGTGAGTGAAAGTACTCTTCGACTTCCTTAACTGGAATCCACGAAAGAATGGCCAAGCTCTCCACAACGTCTTGCGGAGGATTGTTGTTAATGACATAAAATGAATTTAATAATTTACTGGGCAAAAACATCTGCGGTGTCTTGATGTTGCACTTATTGTTTAAATGGGACGTTTTTTCGAATGATAAATAATGTAGTTCTCCTCCAGACTTTAACCAGCTGACGTAATCGAGAAGAGGCTGTAGCTCAATGTTGTCCACGCTCTTATCAGCGTAAATGGTTGTGGAATATTTATCTTTCCAGCAAGTTGTTAGTTCAGAATCCATAATTAATTTATAGTCGTCAATGTATCTCCTAGTAAAATCAGTAGACAAACCCCAAATAGTGGCCAGTGCTTGAAATTGCGGATTTAGAGTTTTCGGTCCATAGGTCCATTCACAATCTTCTTTCCTCTCTTCCGACAGTTTCATAAATTTCCTTAAGTCTTTCTTCGTCATTAAAGATTCCATTCTCTTTGATTCCTTTGTAGCATTGGAGAAAATGTCTACCAAAACGAGCATTAGACAAACATTCTTTTACATCTGAAGCCATCTTTTCCATATTTTGAAGGTGCTCGGAACTACCTGGATCAGCTTCTGGAAATAGCTGTTTACTGCTAAACGCACCATGCCTGGATAAGGCAACTTTTTCACTTGCGTGTACCCTTTCCACAAAATTCCTTTTGCTGTGGTATTCAGCAAATGATCGCTGACTTATTTTGCGTAAATTCAAGATGAACAAAATTCGTGCTAGGCACATTTGTGTTAGAGGACTATCTGGATCTTCCCCATGTCCGTTATCAACTACAAATGCGAAAAAGGACTTCAGCTTTCCTGTTCTGGGGTTTCTGAAAACGTTATCCAGCTCTGGCTTTGTTAAGAGGTATAAAAGCTCATTCATGGCACGAAATGTGGTCTCCGTTTCTGTCAATGCAATGTTCACTAATACAACGGGGAAACCAGTTCTCGTTACTTCAATTGTTGAGGGATGGTCCTTACTTTTTTTGTGTGTATTTTCAGTCATATCTAAAAAGAGGTGTGTCATTGGATAAACCAAATGTATGATCCTCATACGTAATAGCTTTCCAACTTTTTCCAGGGTTTGAACCGGTTGAATGTCACCACATATTATTGTTTTTGCGTCCTTTGAATCTACAATACAGTCTTCTTTGCAGCTTTCTGCACTTTCTAGTAACAAATTTATGTTTTTTGTTGTCCAGTGGAGGTTTTTAAAACAGGATTTTAAAGATATACCAAAACCAGGAGGAGCAATTTCCAGTAAAATATCTCTTGCTTGCCGCATATATAACACATTGTCTTTTGGTCTATACATGATATCTGTCGTCAACCTTGGATGGCTTTCAAGTCCACCGAGCATATTATTACTGCCATGTGAAAATATTCCTTCCAAAAAAAATTTCAGTTCACGAAAAATCTCAGCCTTAAGCATTCTTCCTCTTGTTTCATGCTTCAATGTCCCAATTTTCTGTTTTCGCTTGAAAACGATCCTTTTCCATAGTCGCCTTTGTTGCTCGTTTGTCATATCATTCCTAACAACAAGTGAAGTTTGTTTAAGCTCTTCAAATTGAGATAATTTGTAATCGATCTCATGTTTAGCTGATCTCACAGCAGACTTATTTTTAACATCTATCATTTTACATACAAAGTGCACGCTGGTAGCCTTCGCAAACAAGCCCTTTATCAAATCAAGGTCTTTTTTGGTGTCACAAAATCTAAGGGCACTTTTTAGGAGAGATCCTACCCTGCTCTTGATGACATTGTTGATCTGCTCGTCGAAACGCTTAGTTGCAATTTCCTCCAGACGACGCGCAACACCTAGGAGATCTTGGCTTCTGTCCTCCAATATATACCCTGTACCTCTAATGTACACTTGGGTTACGTTGAAGTGTCGCTGAAGTTTTCGTAATATCTCGGGGGACATCATTTTACGCCTTTGATTAGTTTTCTGGAAAAATTTACCAATTTCCTGGGTAGCAATCATGGGCCCATTGTCTAACATGTATCGTCCAACCTCAATCATTTTTGAAATTTCTGCTTTGGCTTTAAGGGTTGTTGCAGTTTCTGTTGCTTTTTCTAAAATCCTAATTCTTTCTTCAATGTCTCCTTTGACAGACAGTGTCTTTTTTCTACCTTCATTCTTTTCATTAGAACGCCTCTTCTTTTAAACCATTCTCGTGAGAGACGAGGAAGTGAATGTACCTCCTGTGCACGTTCAGCCCTGCCACACTCCTCAGGCATCACGGTGGGTGGTTCTCTTTTCTCATAAAAGCCCCTGGAGAGCACAGGGAAAGGCAGGTCGTTTATTCCTTTTTTTTTTTTTCGTCGGCTCCCCTGAAACATCTGCCATATTCCCGTAAAAGTTCTTCGACATTTTGTGGAAAGGCAGATCGTTTATACCAACATTTAAAGATTCGGCTTTCGTAGACATTTCCGCGCAGGTATTTTTAGATGTATTTGGCGCCACATGCTTGTAAAAGCTCTTGGAGAGCTCTGGGAAAGGAAGGTCATTTGTGCCAGGATGGGCAGATTCATTGTTATGTACCATTTGTGCAGGCTGCCCTGGTATATCTTTGCAATTTGGTGTCAACGTCCTCTTTACATCTAAAAACATAAGTACTAAAAGACATTTAACCTAGAGAACACCGAGTCTATAAGAATTTACCAGGGTTTCCCTTACTAGATTTTGATGCCTTCCTAAACGTTCTTATCACCTAAATTGTACAATTTTCTTTGTCATATATCTTAAACAGTTTTATAAAACAGTTTTTCAAGACGTTGCGCCATTTTTATTTTTTATTTTTTCTTTGAAAAGTAAAACCCTATGAATTCCTCATTTTTATATTCAGACCGTGTTTACTTTTTATCTTATACAAACAGATTTTTTCCACACTTACCATTGTCTCGTTTACGAGTGAAAGCAGTGTTCTTTGCGTGACTGCTTGTCTGGTCTTTCTGCAATGGAGGAAAGTTGATGTCATACTCGGAATGTTGCGTAGTGGTCTTAGATGATGGCTGTGTAGGACGATGCTTCTTTGGTGGGCTGGTCTCGGGTGGCTGCGTAGTACGATACTTCTTTGGTGTGCTGGTCTTGGGTGGCTGCGTAGGACGATGCTTCTGGGGTGGGCTGGTCTGGGATGATGGCGGGGTAGTGTGATGTTCCTTTGGTGAGCTGGTCTGGAATGATGGTGGCTGCGTGGTTCGGTGCTTCTTAGGTGTGCTGGTCTGACATGGTTGCAATGGAGGAAACTCGATGTCATACTAGGACGAGCTGGTTGACAACTGTTTTTTTTGGAATGTTTCTTCAACGTGTCAAATCCAAGATCTTCGAAGACTTGATCTGTCAACCATGACATAAGGAGTGCTCTTACATTCATACTTTCCTTAGATGGGTTTCTCAGCAACGACAAGAACACAGCATCCACATCTAAATCATATATCTTGTGCTTTAGAATCATTTTTTCCCAAACCTCAGTTTCAAGAACAGCACAGGCTGAAACAAGAATTACTATGGCCCCACATAGATTCTCGCAGGTTTGTAGTGGATATAAAGAGCTGCATTTCGTCCCACAGACGTGTAAGCGACTGGTGTGCTGCGATGGAATGTGCATAGCATAAACTTCCACATCTGTAGAGACACGTCCACTGAAAATCTCAAAGAAGGGGTCAAAACAAGCTCTCAAGTTATCTGGAACACCCCAACCTTTGGGGTCTCCATAATACATTTGACAAGTGTCAAAATTAATGACTAGATACACCCAGTGGTTTCCGTTTGTAATTGTTGTGCCGGTTATGGACTTTGCAATGTTCAAGGCGAAATGGACGAACTTAATACCTGGATGGTAGCTCTGAATAAGAATGAATGTCGTCTTTTATGTGTCGGGCGCCTGTATATCTTGATCAAGTCTGTCTATCAGCTACAGTAATTGTTTTTTTCTTTCTAGAATATATATTCAAAAGTCGACGTTCTTAGTTCACATTATTTTAAATGTTTTTTCCTTCTAAATACGATAAAGAAATAATTTTCGTTGTATGCTTTCTAATCGTTAACAAATATGCAAAATCCAAATTTTGATTATAATTTTCTGCTAGGATATGATTTCATTCAGGCTCATCGTAGAGTCGTTTTAGTCTACTTAAGTCACACAGTCGAATGCTTGATAAAACAAAAACAACATGAAACATAAACCTGCTATAGTGTATTCTTAATAAAACAAACTGCTCCAACTTTTTGACTGCGATACCTTGAAGGTGTCGCTAAACGTAACATGAAACTACTTTATGTCAATCAAAGTTTAACTTTTTTGACCAAAGCTCCTCGCTGGTATAACGTGAAAGTATTTTAGGCAATTGGGAATTTAAAACTATCCAAACTATATTGCTATACAAGTGCTTACCTCAGTAAAGTCGTTGACTTGTATAACTGACAAGATATGACACACTGGCGACTGTCCAGATCTCAGATAGCCTTATCAAAAACTGACCAGACAGACTAGTAAAACCTACTGGATAAGACTGACTTGTAAAACTCAATGACCAGATAGACTCGATTGTTATCTAAAACTTTGACTATGAAGCATGTAGATATGAAGACTCGCGGCGAAACACTATGCTACAATATCCGGATGTTCCGGTAGATTGCAAATTCGGGGTTGAAATCAGAGTGTATTTGATTGGGGCGGTGTAGCTTTGTAAACTGTGACTAAAGTATCCAAAGTACCGGCATGTAAAGCAGGCCTTATGACGCCTCCAAATGTTTTTTTTTAAACAAAAATTATTGATAGACTGCTTTGCGCTGATTTGCAAAGAGCCCATGCAGGATTACTGATAAATGTATATATATGCATATATATGCAATGCCCCATTACGACCAGGCAACCTTCGACAATATTTCCCCGGCAAAAGGCACTTTATTGAAAATTTTCTTTTTGCCTCCAATTGTTTCCTAGTATTTACATCATTAACATCCACCAACTCTCTGTCTATCTTTCCAATTTCCTCAACATTCACAGCAATTCTGTTTGCATTCCTCTTCATAGTTGAGGACTTTTGATGAGGAGCAGTGCTTTTTAGGTTTACAGCATCATCTATCAAAAGTCCAGACTGATGCTCTCCATTTCTTGTTGATGATCTTTCCTATTTCATCTCTGGACTTATGTGTTTCAGAGCACAGCTTTCTTCCCATGTCATTCCAAAATACTCTTCTTTTCTTTTCCATTCCTTTTGCTAGATCAATTTCAATATCTGAATAATTTTTCAGTCCTCTCACTTCACAAGAAGACATTTTTCGTAACCCAAACATTGAAGCCTGGCTTGCTTTACTCGTACAAGGTTCTTGTAAATTTGGAGGATCATATTGTTGACTTGTTAGAGGTTCGCCAGGATCAGAGTGTTCACTTGTTAAAGGTTCGCCAGGATCAGAGTGTTCACTTGCTTGCGGTTCAGGATCAGCTATGGAAATCTCTATATGAGTGCTCTGATCAACCGATGAACTTCTTCTTGTTATCGTAGATTTATAAGTTTTACTACGGTGTAAAACTTATAAATCTACGATAACTTGTTTCATTAGAAACACCGACGCAGTCCACGCTAGTTTCACTAGCCATCATCTAACTTCTTCTTGTGGCTACTGAAGTGAGGCCAGTCTTTGGTTCATCTTGCCTGCTGCCTTTTCCCCCGTTCTGACAGATAAACAAAAAAGGGTCTACATCCAAATCATCTTCGATGTCACAGCGGAGCATCTCCAGAGTATCATTAGTATCTACAGCAGGTAATGCTCCAACGACTTGTCCGTTCTTTATAATCTTAATGGCAGCCATCGTTTTGTAAAAAAAACCTGTAATCTCACAGTGTTGCTAGATCGGGAGAAATTTCCGTATATCATCTTGCTTGTCCAATCAGAGCGCTTTGAAATTGACACATGATGTTGACCAGATTGCCTTCTAACACGCCGGCGTCAACATGACGTGAGTACTTAAGTGGCACTCCCGCTAAGAGCGGTCCGGTGAATTTGGGTTTGCAAAATCGATTCTCTTTATTTTTTGTGAGTGAAAAGCCTTTGGTATACATAGACTGAAAATAAAGTTTTTTTTTTTGAAATTATATTTTTGGGCTTCGTTACACGCCAAAACATATTTTGCCCGCCTATGGTCATTTGGAGAGCTCACTCGATGGTTGCATTTGGGTAGAATTAAGAGAGCTGCCCACTCAAAACTATTATGTATTTCCAAATTTTAGCTACACTGTCAACTTCAGATACTTTTCATCTACTCTTCAAAGAAGATTGAAAGTATTTGTTTAAAACATAAATTTATTGGACTGCCTAAAGTACATCCCTGTTTCGAGCTTCCATCGAGGCGTCAAAAATGCACTAAAAATATGATGTAAAATTTCGAAAAGGGGACCTTAAACTGAGCTAAATTATACTTGGCTTTCAAAATATACTCTTATTTTTACAGGATCAGAAGTGAAACCTGTGGGTATCGTGATCGACAAAATTTGCATAATTTCTAACAAATTACGCTGTCGAATTAACATGCGCTTAAAATGATATACGGTAATTCTGGCTAGAAATATGCCTTAAAATCAGATAACAAATGTCTGAGCTAGTGAAAAATGAAAAGTAAAAAGAGTTTTATCGAAAAATATCATTGTATTTTCTTGAATTTTGCTTAATATTAGACTGTGTTTGTGCGGTGCTTAATAAGAGTTTGAATGTCACGCAACGCACTGGCACATCCGACGACAATACATAGATTCTGCCTTGGTTGTTTGTTTTGTTTTGCTAATATGGTCGTAAACTTCAAAAAAAGTATTCAAAACATCGGCTTAGTTTTATCAAAGTACGGTCTAGTTTATTTATCACGAGTGCGTGACAAGGGAAAGGGAAAAAATGTGAATGACAGGTGGCGCCAAACGTCCCGAATATTCCCCGAGTTACTATAAGTGTGAAATAAAGATCAACAACAAGTATGGCTTGCTTTATGTCCTTCAAAGACAAAGGTGGATGTGGAGAATTTATGGGTCAATTTGAGCTGGAATATCTAAGCAGTTGCCAGCGGGATGTTTCAGCTCACTTAAGGAGGTTTCACTTGTCCAAGGAACATCTCACGGAATGCGAATTGATTTTGTTGCGAGCGGGATTTCTAAATATAACAACACAGCAAGTAGAGAAAATGTTAGTGTGCCCGAGACATCGTAGCAATCTTGGTCTCTACTGGAGAGAAAGAACAGTATGCCAGCATCCCCAGCACAAGGGAAAGCATGAGAAGGCCAAAGGTTATCACTTATTATCTATGTAACACTTATTATCTATGGGGGCTTGAAGAACCCAACAAAAATGACCGCTCGCCAACACACTTATTATCTATGGGGGCTTGAAGAACCCAACAAAACTCCGTTTTAACTTTGCCTAAATCACATCCAGGCTCAATTAAAACTCATCGTAGTGATAAGTTTAGCATGATTGCAGGTACGAGGAAAGGGGTGGTCACGCCTAACCAGCCCCTTCGTAGAGGTGAACATGGCAACCGCGCCACAGTCCACGGCCAAAAATTTAACAAATATTTTTATTTAGTCAAATTTCAATCAAAAAGTGTTCTTCAAGAATTCAGTTGTTTGTTTTTTAGCAAACAGTCGCATATACACATTTTTTTGACAAGACTTTTTTCGACGAATCGACAAATCATAGATTATAAAAACAAAAAACAGTGTGCTGCATTTCGATTCAATTTCACTGCATGGCTTTTAGTATGGGAGAAATTACCTTCATCTCGAATAGAAAATAATTGAAGATTTTTCCCCGATCTCATTTTTACCTTTCAGTTTCATTCAAATTGTTCTCTCTGTGACTTCCGTATTGGGAGCTCCGCTTTTAGGCAGTGCCTAAATATATATATTACTTTATTTGCAACCAGAAAGCTGAATGGACGTTGAGGCTAAAACCTCGACTGAGGTGTGGATATAATCTTTGTAGGCATTGCTTGACTACCTTTCCAGTGTCTGGATTAGATGATCTGGGACGCCATTGCGGGCGGCAACTGTGTCGCTGCTCCAATCCTAAAACTGTGACTAGAAAAATTTCCTGGGACTCCAGTCAAGATCAAGATCTCAAGAAGCCATTTGGTGTGGAGGGTGCGAGTTAACGGCTGACCAGATTGCATTAGGAAAAGAGGATCAGATGCGTCCCCGCGGACCGCCAAGTAATTGAGAATGGCTTTTATATAAAGCCCACAACGGCGGAGAAGCTTTTCCGATGTACACGCAACATCCCTTTCGAAATGGATCGGTTTTTGACGCTTTGATATTGAGGCCCAGACAGGAGGGCTTAGTAGTAGAGTCTTCAGCTACATCATTCACACTCAAATAGGCGTCTTATGGAACCGTCAATTCGGCCGAGCGCAGAAAGAGAAAGTACGCCGCGCAACAGGCTGCCCAAAACATGATGTGGTCAAAACAGGCAAAATTAAGATGGCCATAAATAGCAGACAAAATGTCGTCAGTGATAGGCAGTCGCGTACAGGGTGTCTCGCGTTGCAATCGTTTGATCCCTTTCACTACTCTTTCCAGCCTCAAGCAGCCAGACAGAGGATCATGAGAGCTTTGTTCCACATGGAGGGCACGTACCGCTGGCAAATTGATTTTGATTGATGAATGATGGAGGGAGTTGGACAAGAAGATAGGAATCAAACACAGCGTCCATTCGTCGGCTGGACAAACAAAACCATTAGCACGCATCCTGCTTGTCTGATAACAGAACTGTATAAAATTATTTTGTCCACTAGCTTGCGACCAACGTGTTGATGGAGCCAGGCCCGTCAGCATCAGTTCTCTGCATCGCATCTCTAAAGAGGAGCCGTGAGGTCTATCAGTAATTGCCCCGGGATGGGCGTAGGAAACGCGATAAGACGTCAGCAAATGGGTTTTGAATGCCTGGGACATGGACCGCTGAAAAAGTGAAGCTGAACTGTGCTGCTGTCATCAATAAGCTGCGCAACAAATGCATTAGGCATGCGACTTTTGACGATCTGAAATTGAGGATGGCCACAACTGACTCATTAGACTGATTTAGCATCGGGACGGCGACGCCGAAGACGACGTGACGGCGCGCGGTATGGACTGGAACTAGCGGTTTTTAACTTCCGGTTTTCGAAGCGACGTCCTACACGTCCCGTTCAGGACGGCGTTTGCAGTCATTTGACGTCGCGAAGAAAACGTGAAAAGTAAGTAGTCTTTAATTTACTTTTATAGCCTAGAAGGTGATATAATTAAGCAAATGTATGACTTAAAATACTTGCCAATTAGTTCACTAGATAATTTAATTCGTCTACAATTCATTTTACTTCACAAATGGAAAGAAAATACGTGGATAAGCTTAATACTATCAAGCTAATTAGCGAAATGTCACAGCTTCTAGTTACCGGTGCAATAAAACTGTTGCCTCTGGAAATTGTTTTTAAATTGTTTTAATGAAGAAATTTTAAAGAACAACTCGACTAGGTACTAGCTTATCAAGGTTATTTCTGTTTATAACAACAACAACAATTAATGTTGTGCTTTAAAGTTTTATAAATATTCATATTTTATCACATCTTCCTCGTTGTTTTTTCATTCCAGTGATGTGTCAAGAGGACTGTTTTTATCGATATTTTAGTCATATAAGATTAA
The DNA here is from genome assembly GCA_011057435.1 of Actinia equina. Classification (NCBI taxonomy): domain Eukaryota; kingdom Metazoa; phylum Cnidaria; class Anthozoa; order Actiniaria; family Actiniidae; genus Actinia; species Actinia equina. Next base: position 67,235 of record WHPX01000119.1, on the reverse strand, counting down.
ACTTTGTAATTCTAATTGTTCTCATTTTCCATTATAATAGCCCATTGTAATAGGTAAAAACGGAGAAATAGGATGGAAGCTGAATCAAAGAAAAAGTAAGGCTCACTGCATAATAAGACTACAAATTTAATATTATTTACAATGTAAACACCTATTGCAAAAATAATCATTAGAAATACCATTTAAATTTGTATATATAATAACAGAAATCATATAATAAAAACAAAATAATTAAGTATAAGCTCATAAAATATTAAGTAATCTAAGTATAATATAATAGCATAATATATACAATGGTACTATACAATTATAACACTACACTTTTATCTCATGATCAACAAAAACGTCATGAGCTGTTTTATAATTGGCTTATACTTTTCTATCTTTATTTATAGGTCAGTAATGACTTGGGGTGAAACTAAAGACTTGATGATGTTGAGGGTGATCGCAACAGAGGGAGTTTTTGTACATAAATTTGGTAGCAGGGAAAGAGGCAAAACCTGGCAATCCGTTGCCGAGGAATTAAATGCCCAGCCAGGTTTTGAAATAAATGCGAGATCAGTAAGAGACCGGTATGCTATCCTATCAAAAAGACTCCAAAAGAAAAATGCAAAAGAAAAGAAAGAAAGTGGTGGTGGAGGACAAGAGCCAACTGAAATCGAAGAAATATTAGAAGAACTGGCAGAAATTGCAGACAGTACAGACAAGAGATGTGAGGAAGAAAGTGAAAAGAAGAAGGAATTGAATGAAGAAGACAAACTCAAGGCTACAGATATGAGGGATAAGGCTATGGAAAGGTTTGGGCAAACAAGGAAAAGAATTGTAGCGGATCACGATGCTGGAGATGATGCCACAAAACCAGAGAAAGTAAAGAGAAGGTCTTCATCTGATACACTTGAATGGCTTAGAGAGAAAGGAATAGAAGACAAAATATTGAAGGAAGAGGAGACAAAACAGAAAAAAGAAGAACTAGAACTTCTGCGGGTGCAGCAGAAAGATCTTTCCAAGCAGCTCATATTGCAGCAACAAAGCCAGCAGGAGCAAACAAGGCTGATGCAACAGCAAATGGCTCAACAAATGCAACAGCAGCAGGCACAACAACAACAGCAACAGCAGCAATTTCTCATGATGCAACAACAGATGCTGGCTGTGATACAGCAGCTTGGTCATTCAAGTTCACAAAAAAGGGACTAATATTATTGTAGCCTAAGTTCCATTTCTCTTTAGTTTGTGGGTTTATATATATATATATATATATATATTCATATTTATAATTATTTATATATCATACAGTTATAATATATTACCTTTCACCTGTATGTACTTCATGCCACGTGGCACAAAAGGCTTCTTAATTATTTATTGTGCAGGTACCAGTTATATTCAACATCTTTTCAACTTTGGGAATTTATGAACCTAATATATTTGACATTTTGAATAAAGTAGAATGCAATAACAAAAAAAAGATAAATTATTTTCTTTCAAATGTATTGCAATATGTCAAGTTTGTAATGTCAAACAAATGCTATTCATGTGTCTTCCATTAAAAAAATAATTTGAATGATAAATAAATGTTATTTGACTATCCTTGAGAAAAAAAACATGTAAAGCATTACATTTCATTTGCCCTATTTTCCCTAGATGTCACAGTTTCCTCATAAGGGGACAAAGTGATTAAGAACAATAAGAATTTGGAGCTCTGATGTACCTGGTTTTCAAACATTTTATTAACTGTTTTTCCCAGTTCTGATTTCCGAGTTCAATTTTTGCAGTTTTTGTGTTTTTGCTGTTTTATCCTCCTCCCACAAATAAACACGATTCTTTGTGTAAATTAAACCGAATTGTTTTGATTAAACATCACACTTTCATAAGGTAATAGCAGATACAGTAAAAAGTCCTGAATATAATAACCTCCACTACTTTTCCAAGTCAGGTTGTTATGGTTCTTAAATATTTGGAATCTAGTGACAAATCAGGTGAGTAGGTCCATAACAGGTTCTTAAATTTACCAGCGAAAAAACAAAAATTCTTAGATCCTTAGCACATGCTTTGCACATTGCCAAAGCTATATGCTTTAAAGTGTACAGCATATCAATGATAATTGAATTTACATGGTCTCATTTTATTTACATATTGATATTTCAAATGTTTATATCTCCAAAAAGGAAATTTGAAATACAAAAATATTATGCAACCATACTACTACACTGTTCACATATAAGTGATTTTGAACATAATAAAAAATCTTTGATATCCACTTTAAGCATACTTAAGAAATGTATCATTTTTCATGTTAAATTTCAGCCTGGTGATTCTGACATTATCAACTGGTTCTCAAATGGAGTTTTTTACTGTAGTCTGTATTAAAGTTATACTCTATTACCTGCAAACAGTTATTTCATGTCGTGGCATTTGGATCTATCTAAATGTAAATGTATAGATTGAAACTTAACCAAATGCTACAACTGCTATATATAACTACTGGAAATACTCTTGTAGGGTAGGAGGTGGTAAATTAAAAAACTGGGAAACTATATTTTCATATAGACATGTTCTTGCATTCTCCAGCAAAGCACTTACGAGGTAGAGCTTTCCAACAGCACTAAGACCAACTTTTAGTTGTTTTTTAAAGTCTACAAACTTGAAATAGTTGGTAATGTTTCCAAACATCCACTCCACTGAAACTCTGACCTCACTCATTGCCTTGTTGTACAACACCATATCGTTGGTTAGATGTGCTCCCCTATATGGAGTCTGGAGATGCACATTTAATGGGTATGCTGGATCCCCATAAAGGCAAAGGGGTTCTCCATTTACCCAGGCAACACGCCTCAGCTCTGTTAGCATGTTGGATTCCTGTAGAATCGTGCTGTCGTGTCTCCTTCCCTCGTATGGTCCACACATGTTTGCAATCATCCCATTTGGTGTCACCACACTTTGAAATTTTATGCCGTGAACTCTTTTATGGCCATTGTAGAGAACTCTTTGATTACGCTTTGGCCTTGAAACCTGGCGAAGTGTTCCATCCACGAACCCAAAACAGTTAGACAACGGAGCACCTCGTCGATGAATTGCTTCAGCATATTCTTGTAATTTCTGTGGTTGTAACATTGGTTGATTCCAGTCTGAAAGGCGATGGTGATGGCTGTCATAAACGAAATCCAGAACCGTGTTAAAAATAAGGCACAACTCGCTAGGATTTCTTCCGAATCTGGGCACCATATCACTGTATCGACAAGGGAAAGCAAGCCTTTTCAAAAGCACACAAATGGCTTCGACATCACTACATACTGTTCGCTGACAACATACAAACTTTGGAGGAAATCCAAGCGCTTCAATCAGGCCATTCAAATCTTTCTTCGCAAATCGCAGTTCTGTTCGACATTCAGTATCATCCCAATCATCCATATCAAATCTACCAAATTTCCAATAAGGAAATACTTCTCTAGAGGAATTGGCATCGTAGAGAAGAGCAAATTCATACTCGTCGATAATGTTTTGGTCGAAAGCAAGCAAAAGGGCTTCTCTGACAACCTGAAGTCCGCCACCTGTGGCCATAACTTTAAATACGTTACTGTACTGTAGCTGCTTTGACTTTTATAGGAGTGTTTTTATTTTTTTTGAGAATAAACCACAACAAAAACAAACCGACGCCATTTGGATTTTCTCTTGTATCCGTCACGTCTTCGTCATGCTAGCTAAATCACGTATACCCACGCCGTCTTGCCGTCCTAGAACCCAGTCCATACCGCGCGCCGTCACGTCGTCTTCGGCGTCGCCGTCCCGATGCTAAATCAGTCTATTGTCGGAACGAAACACCACGTATTGTTTACGCCAATAACGGCCCCACGGATGATCTGCAATCGCCACTGGGAATAGCTCTTTGTAAGCTATCGACTGAGGGCGTTGAGGATCATTGCATATGCCATTAAAGCACTCCCTGTCGAGGAAAGCACGGTAACTCAACGAACCCGCGGCGTCCGATGTCAAAAGGAAAGCGTAGCGATTAGTGCCACGATCAACGCATAATGAACTTAATAATGAATGCCCATGATTCGATCAGCGCATTAACAACATAGACTTTCGGCAAACCAACGATATCCTGATCCAGTTGACAACTGAAAAGCCAACAATCAGCGACACGGTAAACGCAATAAGTGCTCGGGCCATCACGGAAGGAAAGGTATCCTGATCCAGCAGAGTTGTCAAATACTGGCGCAGCGATACATACATACATACATACATACTTTACTTTACTTTACTTTAATAGTTTTCAGTTAAAATATATATATATGAACAAGGTTGCAAAACTGAGGAAAACCTCTAAACAGGAAAGAAATTCCCTTAACAACGAGGCTACCTTAAGAAAAGCTCTAGGAAACTAATACATTAAAAAATATATATATACAATGCGTAGAGTGCATGCCAGAAAAGTGTGAAACAAATTACTGTCTAGGGCGCAACAGTGCCCAGTCATCAACCAACAGTCACCGACCAACCAAGAATCAACCCAGGCGCAAAAACAAAGAAATGAAGAGAGACAAAGAAACACACAACGCGTTACAAAGAACGCCAGAATGCCTCCCTTTGTGTCTCTGCACCTCCCTGTGTCTATGTTCCACGCCCGGATCAACCCCCAGGCAGCCGCCAAATACCAGTCGACAACTAAACACCATTACGCACCAAAAATCCAGCAGTTGCTTCACACTCTTCCGGCATGCACTCTAGAATATAAGACTTAAAATCTAGCTAAATATAATAATAATAAAACTATAAGAATTGATCTAATTTAGTTAAATGTACTTTAAGTTCTCGCTTGAAAGAATTAATACTGTCACTTTTCCTTAAAGACAAAGGCAAATCGTTCCATTCTTTAACTACACGATGAAAATACGAGAATTTCAAAGTGTTCGTTCTGGCATACTTAATTTTGTAAGAGCATTCGGTGTTTCTAAGATTATATGAAGCATTACCAGCTGGCTCCAAATAAACAGATAAGTTAATGTCACATAAGCCTAGTCTACATTTGTATAGAAAAATAAGGTCGAAGTATTTTCTCCTAGAAGCTAAGGATAATAGCTTAAGTTCCTTTAGCCTTTCACAATAGGGCTTGTTCTTAACGATGACTTTTGTTGCCCTTCGTTGAATTCCTTCCAGGATGTCTACTAGATATGCTTGATGGGGTGACCAAACTTCACATGCGTATTCCAAGTGGGGTCTTACCAGGTGGATGTATAAATTTAGAAAGACTTTCAATATAGGACGTTTACCACAGGTCCTTTTAATAATGCCTAGCATTCGATTGGCAGTGTTAACTTTGGACATAATGTGTTCACGCCAGGACAGGTTATGTGTAATGTGTACATACATACATAGTTTATTCAAATCGCAAATACATTATTGACAAATAGTAAAATACAAGTAAAAGCAGAGGCTAGCAAAAAGCGATACAAATAAGACAACAAAGCACAATAATAGGCGACATGAAAGGAAGTTATGAGGTTATCCCTATGCAAGAATTCCCAAGAAAAACAACAAAATATGACAAAAATGCATTATAAAGGAAGAAGTAAACCCTAAGCAGCGTAATTAGCGAAAAATGCGTTATAAATGAAATATAAGTATATGAATATGTACTAAATAAGGGAGAGACAAGCTCTCCGCCACCCTGAGCTCCAGACCCGCACGCGCACACACCAGACAGATTTTGAAGTCTGTCCGGCCGATGAGGGCACACGTGAGAAACCCAGAGCAACAGAGAACCCGTCTCCTCCTTAATCTAGACTCTACTAAAAATATACTTATCGATGTGTACTGCAATATGTAAACATTAAACACCTAAGTGAGACTTCAATTTCTGCTTAAATGATCTAAACCCATGGGTTTCAACAATGTCTTTAGGTAGATTGTTCCACATATTAACAACTCTTACGAAAAAGGAGTATTTGTAGCAGTTAACTCTGGCTGCTTTAACATAAAGTTTGTAGGAATGATTAGCTCTAGTAGACGTAACTTTCGTAAATTCAAAAAAGTCACGGAAATTTAGAATACCTAAACCGAAACCTAATTTGTAACATTCAACTAGAGAGAGAGAGTAGGCCACTTCAATATTTTACATCTTTCTTCATATGTCATTTCCCCTCTAGTTTGTCGAAGTGCTACTCTGGAAGCTCTTCTTTGTACTTTTTCCAATGCAATTATGTCCTTCTCCAATCGGGTGACGCATATTCAAGGATTGGTCTTACGAGCACGATATATAGCATCGAAAAGACTGTGGTATTGGCGGTGCCAACAGTTCGTAAAATAGTCCCTTGGACTTTGTTAGCTTTATTTACGGTGATGCCAATGTGTTCACTCCAGGACAGATTATTGGAGATAGTATCGCCAAGATCTTTGAAGCTATTAACGTCCTTGAAAGTCTCCCCTAAGAGGTATTTCGGTTTGGACTTGTCACGCAAATGGGTTATACGCATAGATTCAGATTTCTCATTATTAAAGCGTAACTGCCATGTGCATGCCCATTCTCTAAGATGGTCTAGATCGTGTTGAAGAGCTAGTGTGTCTAGAACAGGGTCAATAAGCTGAATGTAAATCTTGGTTTCCTCCGCGTATAGTTTCACATTAGAGGAAATGCAATCTGTGATATCGTTAATGTACAGCAAGAAGAGGATGGGACTACGATTGTACCCTGAGGTGTTCCAGATACCACTGGAAGCCAGTTTGAACAAGTTCCTCTTATAACCACACGTTGGTGTCGATTAGTGAGAAAATGTCTGAACCATAGAAGTAAGCTCCCGCATATTCCGTCAAGTTTAGTTTTAAGAGCAAGGCAGAAAACGTGATCAATAAAAATTGAGCACTGAAGGAAAACAATTTGCGCAAGTGCCCAGGCCCCCCCCGAGACGAATGATATACTTACTGATCAAGCAAGCTTGACAAATAATGGCGCAACGATTTGCGCGACGATCGGCGTCTAAGGCCAACATATTGAGACCTCAATGCCTCCAGCGATGAAGAAGAACCGGAAGTGGTGAACGATCCTCTTTCCTGGACGTGGATGAGGTTGACTGAGAACACACGACTTCTTTATGTGCACCAGAACACCTAGAGCATTTATGTGCGTAGCAGCAGGTTGAATACGGCGTCGAGCACTGACCACGATTCAAGGATCTACATATAACTGACTGCCTTGATGCGGTACCTGCTGTATGGAAAAGTTTGACCTTGATGGTCCAGGAAGGTTAAACATAAAATCCAAGGTGCTCTGCTTTTTTATCTTTATGATTCATCTACATGTTGCCATTGGTTCCTAAAGAATCAGAGAATTTCATGCTGTCTTCTTTTATCTGGAAACAGCCTGATGCGATCTCACTGACCAATGTTAATTTCCGTGCATTGTTCAACTTGAGGCGCAGGATCAGCCACACTCTCCGATTGTAGATTGTCGCGTCTAGCTACTGATATTATGTTTATTTTGTGGATGGCTGTCTCGAGGAAGTACCTCCGTATACATTGCACTCTAAAAGTTAGATTTTTAAATTAATGTCAAAATATATTTAGAAAAACGTCCTCTGGGAACTACGAATTATCATTATTTTAATATTTAAATATTAAAATATTCATGCAGGCAAATTAATTTAATGACCTACATAATCAAATTAAATAAAACTTTGTTTTAAATAGTTTTTTATAATTAACCATCCTCTCAATTATTTTAATTTCAATTTTTATGGTTTTAAAGCTTTCTTTTGATTTCAATTTTCCCCATTAAATATTATTCAGTTGTACCAACTCATAACAAAACAAGAACTACACTTCAAGGTAAATACAGTTAATATATTATACAATAATTAAACACAATGCTGATTCGGTCCACAAGATTGGACCGAATCACTCCAGGAAATTGTTTTGACAATTACTAAAAAAAACTTAATCCCACTATATATGCACGATCTAACTGTAATTGACAACAATTAATACAGGAAATTATGTATGTAGTTGGCATAAAATTATTTTATGCCAACTTCATACAGAATTTCCTGTATTTCGCACTTTTTTTAATGGGACACAACCCCAAAATATGCTCTTCAAGATATTGCAATATAAGCTTTTGAAATGGCTCTACACTCAGATTGAAAGCATGGTATGCCCCAAAGAGCACAACAAGGGCTTTAAAATTGCTTATAGGTGATGAAATTTCTAGCAAGATTTTTTTGTCAATGACACAATATTGGCTTTGATGTGGGGATTTTCTTTTTCACCAAGCCATCGATGTTTCTAGTATCCTATAAACAAAAATAACGTTTTTGTCAATTTTGGAGCATCTTGCTTTATGTCAAATTTAAAAACACTCACTAGGCCCCACCACTCAGTTGCTTGCTGTGAGGAGTGTATTATGAGAGAAGCTCACTGGTCTCACTGACATTATAGATTTATGGGAGTAAGCTTCTGATAAGCTGCAGTGTCTTAAAACCACAAAAATGCTTGTGATAAAACTCTTAATTAAGTGTCTTTATTAGACCACAAATTTTTCAAATGCTTAATACATACCTCATCAAAAGACTGCATTACAGGCTGCATGCTTCCATCCAATTCCTGGCATTTTAACAATAAGTATGCACATACTTCATCTGAAAGTTAAAGAAATGATCGAAACGAATTCAGTCCCAGAGAACTGTAACTAAGCAAAATATTTGAGAAATCATCACCTCATTTGTAAATTTTGACTACTCGTGGTCCGGATTTGTACGAAGGTGATGATTAAATTGTGCAATCTCAACCCATTGGCAATTCACATGTACATGAAAACAATGTCATTCGTTGGCTTCCTGTTGCAGATAAATAGGACTCTCTATTTAAAGAGACTCCAACTTAATTTTTTTACGTAGCCTACCAGCTTCGTTTTAATACAATTTCTCTCTAAACTTCACAAGTTAACATTAACACTTAAAAATAAGATTCAGAGCCAAACCTGGATCGACACACTGTTCTTCTTCCTCAACTTGTGGTGACATGGCTGCCTTGACCTTATTGGCAATTGCTTGCCAATTTTTCTCAAATTCTGACATTGTGGTAGAACAGATCTTTTGTTTTGTGCAATATAATTCTAGTTCATTAATTAGCTGTAAATTTCAAATATAAGAAACAATTTATGGGCTTTTAGCTCATTAAATCCTTTCCCTAACACCCCCTAAATGAATGGAGGGGGAAAGACAGGGGAAATGTAAAGGTGAATTTAGAGCCTGACTCCCCCCCCCCCCCACAAAGAACCCTTTCTATTGAGACCCTGTCATAATATTTTTTTATAAAACTTACAATGCAATCATGTTCTTTAAAGAAGTTAAACTTGTTAAGTATCACATCAACCACATTTTCACCCTTTTCTGGTTCAATTTACGAATTTGTGACGACTTTCAAAGGTTTTCTTTTGTATGACTTTAATGGCCTCAAAGTTTTCTTCTTGCCTTTCAATTCCCGTAGGAGTTCTGCACACAGGGTCTCAATCTCTGCTTCTCCTATTATGTGATATTTAACAGACTTGCAGCTACCACTGTCTTCATCGCTTGACTATCTCTTACTGTAACTCTTGACATTATTAGGTCTTTGCCTCATTTAAACTAAAACAGTACCCTACAAGAGAAAACAGAAATGTTTTGAGATGAAAAGTTATTAATTTCTAATCAACATTTTATAAACAATTTACTCACCCAGTAAGGACATTTCTTGCTTGATGGATAATGACCTGGTACTGGATCCTTCAAAACATTCAGTTTGTCACATATAACTTTTGATGCTATAATAAGATCTGCATTTGAAACATTTTCTCCAATAATGGCTTGCACGCAGGCAGTCGCATCTCGGATAAATTTCCTATAGCTTCTATCATCAGGATATTTTCCTTCTCTGTTATTTTTCTCCATCTCAGCAGAAATGTGAAATTTCAGTTGCTTTGCAAGGTCAATTTCTGCAATTTCACTGTCTGCTGATGAACTTGATAAACTTGGAATGTCTTGGAGTTTTCTGTTCACGATTGTAGGATGGGTGCATTTCTTACTCTGAAAAATAGATGTGATAGTAGGTTTCTCAATAATTTTTAATTGTTTAAAATTATTAAGTTGAAAGCTCTGTAAAGTTTTTTCTAATCTTGCTTGATTTGACTTTGTTGTCCTAATGGTAGAGTTTGAAGCTGTCTCTGATAGATATTCTTCTGTCTATTAAATATATCAAAACATTTTCATTTATAACATCATTATGACAATATATCAATTTTTAAAGTATTGTGATAATGATATTGTAATTATGAATAGGGTATTACAATGTCACATATTCTATAACTGTGCATGAAGATGTCATTACCCCTATTTGCATTTATTCTGCAGCACCCCATTACGATGTAAAGTGACTGTATTATATACTTATATATGTTTGTGTTCGGGGTACTTAATTTGTTGTATATTAAAGTTCCTAATGAATAATCCAATACCTTTTTATAAGATTACAAGGAATTAATAAAATTTATACTATACCTCATTGTTGTTTTTAGTCTGAGAATAAGACCATTGTATTCTGGCAAAAAATGTACAAGTTACTCAAACAAGGCCAGTGTTGAATATTCCAATCAAAAATGGATTTTAAAAGAGAATTGAAATAAAAAGAAAGACATGAATATTGATGAAAGACTGTCAGCTAATAATAATGCATAAAAATAATTAGCTGTCTTATTTGGTTACAGATAATGATAATATGATCCAACAAAAATACATGTAATCAATCAAATAAATAAAGTGACCTTCACAATTAAAGTCAGTGTCAGAATTAATTTTTACTTTTAATTTGTTTCAGTCTAATCTGAATTTGAAAATATGCTCTAATACCTCAAGATCAGTTTCAGGATCAGAACCGCAATTTGGATCTAATGTCTCATCTGAGCCACAATCAAATTCATTGTAACAACTAGTCCAATTAGCAAAACATTCAGCATCTTCATCATATGTTTCATCACTATCAAATTATGTATTCTGTATTTGCCTACAAAATCCAAGATTTGAAATCAAAATCATCAGAGCTGTAGTCCTGTCAATGTGATTGAAAAATCACATTGGAAAAATGCACATGCCCATATTTTAATTACTATCTAATTAGTATCAATACTTTTTATTAGAGTTCCATTCAGTGATGACGAATTATGGTTCCAATAATAGTTGAGTTACTGAGCAGAGCAAAACTGTAGTTCATCATGCATGCTCTGTATCTCTAGCTTCAACTATAAACCATTATTGTGTTCACTGAATGGACATATAAAGAGGAGTATTGATCATAACTTATCCTCTGCATCACAGCTAATGGAAGTTGTATGTTGCGCTGGAATAATTTGATATAAAGTAAAGTTTAAGCCAATTGACCTCCTTGGCTTGGGTTTAAGGTTTTCCCATTTCAGACCACGTCATTCCCTTGGGAATACGATTCTTTGTTTGAGTTGTATCCATATTCACATGTCTTCTCATGTGCAACATAGCACAACCATTAAACAAATAAAGGATACTCTAGGGAATGACACTTGGTCTGAAATGGGACAACATTATGCCCAAGCTGAGGATGTCTATCACTATGATTATACTATACTTAAAATAAAGCAATCTTAACTTGTAGTCATTATTAACCCTCCCCTCCCCTTTAATGTGTTCTATTAAACTTACCAAGTCTTCGATTAAGTCCCATAGGTTTTTTCTGTCCAAAAAATCATCAAACAGGTCAGACAGACAAAAATATCTGACCTCCGATCTTATTTGCTGCAATAAGAAAAAAAGAAACTGTTCGTTGAGCAGTCACATGGCGTGCCCACTGTTAGACCATCATGTAGCTAGTTAATAAATAAGACTTAGACTTTCTGACAATCCATCTCAATCTTTGGCATCCTGCATCGAACGTGTCAAACAAAAATTCCTTTAATTTCAAATGTCTTTCTTATAAGCTCATTGTTATTCATTTTTATTGTATTGTCTTTAAAAAAAACTGTAACCGATTGTCACTTTGGCGCGCTTAATATCACTTCCTTTAAAACTCACTTCTGAGTTTCTCACCATTCCATACAACATTCCCATTGCATTGGTGCATGGTCGATTTTACGCTTAAACGTGCACATGCACGCCCAGTACTGACGCCACGAGGTCCATTTTCGAGATAGATTTCTAAATCTTTAGCGTTTCAGGAGCGAATTTCCCAAAAGATGGTGTGGAGATGCTTATTCTGTCCGAGGTTTGCAGCTCTCTGGTTAGTTTCTCTTTTAACTAACTTAAATTCTGAGTACAAAAGTGAAAAACAACCGATTTGTTGCGGAATCAATGGATGTAACAAGGAATACACTAAAATCAATTCGCTAACAAAGCATGTCATCACATTATGGATGCCTGCACTGCACAAACTCTGAACAAACTGGAGGATCGCCTATCATATTACAAATGCAGCCGGTAAAAAAATCTCTGTCATATACTGTTTGATCGAAAACGCAGGAACTTTATGCAAATAAGATGAAATCACGTTTTTCTTTATTCACTAAAGAAATATGTTAGTATATATGGACCGCGTGGCACTAATGAAATAGTTGAAGATATAAGAAGTAAGTTATAGTGCTTGGGAACGAGGTTATTCCGGGCGAAAGATCCCAGCGAGGTCGGAAATTAATTTGTCCGAGTTTAATTCCAAGGGCTTTCGCCCGGAATAACCTCGTTCCCAAGCACTATAACTTCTTATATCTTCAAAGAAATATGTTTATAAGTTTGCATGTAAATTACAATCGTGCACCTTGGAATGGGCTATTATTATTCACGCGGCAGCCATGTTGGATTGAACAATAGATTCCACCACGTGTAGCCTCATATTCAAGCGCTTGAGAATTAATTTATACGGGTGAAGCAAAGGTTTTTATATTCATGAGAATAAGCCTGAAGCGAGATGACGTTTTACCCCCGTCTCTAGACAATAATCCTTTTGACACTGCTTTTGTTCGTTAATTATGACTATTGTTCTTGTGTTCTCTAAGGAATCAAAAATTTTAATATGAAAGAATTAAAAAAAACTATTATGGTCTAGAGTCGGGGGTAAAACCTCGCTTCAGGCTTATAAACATCGTTGCCGTGTGATATTGGGAAATCCAGGATAGAAAGCAGTCAAATTAAACTTGAGTGGTGAAAGGAGTTATTGCCACCCAAAGATAAATTTTATGAAAATAATATTTAGAGCCTCTTTCCATCAATTGAAATTTTTTTATTTGCATCTAATTAGGCACCTGTGAAGTATGTCCTTGGAACTCGAAGAGCACTTGTCAAACATGGAACAAAGAAAAGGATTGTTGAAGTGGAAGATGTGTTTGATTACATTCCAGTACTTCTCACTATACAGGTTCAACTTAATTGTCCACAAATATTGGAAATGGTGTTCAAAGGTCCCAAGAGAAGCTCAGATAGTGACATCATGGAGGACTTCTGTGAAGGCACATTTTTTCAAAATCATGAGATTTTCTCTATGGATGATCATGCTCTTGCTGTCCTATTGTATTACGATGATGTTAACTTTGTCAACCCATTAACTAACAGGCACCATAAATTGAGTCTATTTTACTATTAGCTAGCAGATTTAAAACCCCACCCCCCCCCCCCCCCCACATAGATCCAAGCTAAAATATATACATTTATTTGCTATTTGCAAGTCTGAACATCTTTCAAATCCAGATTATGGATTCAACCAAATTTTGAAATCAGTTGTAGAAGATTTATAGAATTTAGGTTCTGATAGAAGTCATATGTTTTCATTGAGAAATTGTGTTGTACACCTTAGAGGAGCAATTCTTGATACTCCTGCAAGTAATAAAGCTGGTGGCTTCAAAGAAGGAGTAGGCTTAGCGTGGAGAAAGTGCCGTCACTGTATGGCAGATTATGATAGCATGCAGAACAGTTTCTTAGAAAAGGATTTCCTTCTCAAGACTTTAGATGAACATCAAGAATACTTACATGACATTGAAACATCTCCTTCAAAGAATCTAAGGCGTTTCTTTTCAAAATGGTATGGAGTAAATACAAGAGCAGAACTTCTAAATGCACCTTATTTTGATCCATGCGAACAGTTAATTGAAGATGTTATGCGCATATTTCTTGAAGTTGTGTTAGCATATGAAATGAAATTCATGTTAAACTTCTACATCTATGAGGAAGGAACATTTACATTAAAATAGTTCAATGACAGAATCAAGAACTTTCCTCATGGTTATTCTACCTGTAAGAACAAACCATAAGCAATTATGGAGAACGATCTAGCTCGAAATGCTTCCACAAACCTCGGACAAACTGCATCACAAATGTGGAATCTTTGCCATATCTTTGCATTTATCTTGACAGAAATAGGTGTTGACACAAATGATGAGAGGTGCGAATGCCTAATTTCCCTCATTGAACTCCTTTCCTTAACTTTGGCATTTAAGATCACATTTTCTACTGTTGTGTACATGAAAAGGGTCAAACACCAAACATCACTTGGAATTATTTAAAAGGCTTTATGGAGAAATAGCTAATATTATACCTAAACAACACTACCTAATTCATTTGCCATCTTTGATTTTGAAATTTGGACCCCTAAGACGCTCATGGTGCTTGAGATTTGAAGGGAAGCATGATTTTTACAAGGGCGAAGCTATTGTCATTAGAAATTTTAAAAACCTCCCCCTCTCTTTGTTAAAGAGGTATCTCTCTCCTTTTTATGCAGATCACATCAACTTGGGTCATGCAGATAAAGGTCCCCTTTTTATGAAAGACAGTATGTTTGGTAGGGCCAAAGAATTACATGGTAATAACAAACAAAGTGCAGTTCATACTATAGAGAGATTTGATGGCCAGGGCTTGTTGCAAGGAAAAGACTTGTATAGTTTAGATTCGGCAGAAATACTAGGTGGTTGTTATAAGCCTTCCAAAAATGCTTTTGTTCATTTTGGTTTCTACAACAGTTTACCAGAGTTTGGCAGAATTGCAAAAATATGGTTTTCACCACATCTTGATGTTTTTCTTGCACTTGATGTTGTCCGCACAATGAATTATGATAAAAGTTTGAATGCTTTCAAATTTGAGGAACATGATCTGCCACAAGGATATCAGATTATTAAGCCCAGTGCCCTAGAGTCTCCATTTGTTTACCACTCTTATGAATCTTACATTCTTATCAAAACAAGCCCTTTCGCTTGGCATTAAACATTGATTTTTGATACTTATATAGTCATTTGAGGCTTAAACATAAGTTCATATTGACATAGTTTGAACTACTTGAAAAAGATATATATATATATATATACTATCCTGGTTCCAGAGGTTTCTCCTAGTTTTTCCCCCTCTGTACTTAATATTAGGAAAAACTGACTTTTTGCTAATTAGTTTTATGTGAGCAACTAGTAATAATGAATTCACTGCAAGCAAGCTATGACCATAAGTACCTCTATGAGGAATCATTTTTGGGTCCTTATAAATTTCGAATAATCTGGAATCATATAATACATTTCTCAGCATGAACCCTGTTATTAGTTATAAGAAGTTAGTGTTGTTTGGTTAGTTTATGAGTTGCATTTCAACATTAATTATTTTTGTTGTTTACATTGAAATAACTAATTATCCCCTTATCCATGTCAGTTTAATGGTACTATACTAATAATCCTAAAACCCACAATGATTATAATAAATGATCAGCATTTGACAATTTGTACAAGGAAGGTGATCATTATTGTTTTAAAAAATAAAATGATTGTCATTGTGCCTTAACTTGGTGTCTTTCTTGGGCTGTTTTTTGTTGTTGTAACATTTAAGCAATTTTAAAATCAAAATTGGAAATTTATTTTACACATATAAATATAAATATAGACTCTTTTCTCTTAAAATAGGTACGTCTACTCAAAACAAAAACCTGATAAAAATTATTTTTTAAATAAAATTTTTATATCTTATTTTAAATATCATATTTTTTAAAATAATATCTTCATAGCTCGGCACATCTATCGTAAACCGTGAATTCACCATATGGATAAAGATATATTTTATCAATCTGGTATTCATCTTTAATCCAGTTTACCTTAACTCCTCCAAGAAAATAATCCCTATCGTAAACCGATTCGCGCTGCCCTTAAAACCTTGCATTTCTTGATGTTAAATTCCATTTCCCATTCCCCTACGTCTAATGGTGGTCATACTCTTGATCTTATGGTTACTGGTACTGATGACGATCTGGTATCTGACAGTCGTGTGTCGGATTTGATTATCTCTGACCATTTTCCTGTTCTTTGTCACCTAAATCTTGTAAAACCTCTAAGCAAGAAAAAAAGTGTCTCCCTTAGAAATTTAAAGTCTGTCTGTCTTGAATCATTTAAATGTGATATCAGTGATTCCTTTGTTCTTGAGGGTCAATGCTGGTATCGCATTATTATGAGGTACTTTCTTCTACACTTGACTCTCATGCTCCGCTTAAGCGTAGAGCTGTTACTATCCGCGTTACTATCATGAAGTATTCTTCGGACAGTAAAGTGAAAATGAAACATCAGGCTTGCACTTACACCGCAGGCACTAGTGGTGCACCAGACAGCAAAGTTCAATTGCTGCGGCCAGTATCGCATGTTGGGGCCACTTAACCATTCGTGAGCTTCCTTAGCTTTGGTGTGATTTATAGGCACCTTCTTAAATATGTCCCTTACCTTTAACGGAAAGGAATGGCTGTTAGAGATCCGAATGTTCAACGTTAGGTCCAAGCTTGGGTGTTCATCAAAGGAAACCGGCTTTCTAAAACATGTTGTGTTTTTATGATCCAGCGGCAGTAAAATTATAGGTGAATTTCGGCCTCCAATATCGCTGCAGCTAATAAATCGAGAGACCAGCACAAAAGTGCACATATTCTAGTTTATTTGTGCCAAGTTTTAGCTCCGAGTATTAAAACGCGTGAAGGAATTTTAACTTGTAGCGTTTGAACACGCTATTCTTGGTTTTCATGTGGCGTCATACACCTATCAAATGTTATCGTCCGCCATGTTGGTGTCGCACGAGCTAATTAGCAGATGTCATATAACAGAGAGATGCATGTGTTTTGAAGCGGAGAATATAGATGTCGCGTGATTTTATTTAAAATACAGAAGATAAAAGTCACGCAGAATCGTTATCAAAAGAGCACGATATTCCTAATGTAAGTGATTACGTAAAGAAGTTAGAAAATCACGTGAAATCTCGTTATTTGAAGAAAATACCAGTGGGGTAAGGATCGATCCAGCTACACTAATGCGCCAACTTAGATCCAGAATGTCTGCCGCCGATAGAGGCCACAGATCTCCTTTGTTATCTGGTAATGGATACAAGCTTCTATATAGGAGCAATTCAAAGCCTTCAAAAGTATGGAAGCTTACAACCAAATGGTTTCGGGTTTTATCACTAGTGCCCAATGCCAAGTCATCTGCGATACGTTTGTGGTGATCGGGAAGGTGAGACATTCAGAGTGCATGAATGAGCCTCCTCTTCCAGTTTGTATTATGACAAGTAAAGAAGGTACTGTTATATCAGCACACAGCTTAGGCTGTAAGGCAGACTTTCCGAGACTTGTAGTCATGTTGTAAGTCTTTTATTCTATATTGAAGCTTCGACAAGAATCAATGGTAGGCTAGCATGCACTAAAGTGAAATACACGTGGTTAGTACCCACGTACGTGTAAGCGAAGTCCCTTACGCGAAAGTCCAACACATAAATTTCCAGTCAGCTAAAAAGCTAAAGGAAAATTTAGATGATAAAATCAAAAATTTATCCGAGACATGTACAAACGCTGCAACCGCCCAGCCAACTTATCTTAACAACCTGGCAATCCCTACTCCTAGTGTCCTTCCAAATTCATGTTCTTCTGCTGTCCCATCCAAGATAGAAATGGAAACCCTGTTTGCAAAACTCAACGAATGTATAATCAAACCTGTAGATTTAAGCTTAGTTCAACCTTATTGTGAACAGTTCATCCTCAAGAGCCGATACATACCAACTATTTGTGACTTATTTCAACCCTCTCATCTTGATCTGACATATCCAGAACTTTTAAGAAAGTGTTCTGAAATTGATATAACTCTCTCTGATGCTGAGCTAAAATTAATTGAAAAGGAAAACCGGACACAGGCTAGAGGAACGGAATTTTTCCAGCATTTTTCCAGCGTCACACACTAACCCTGCCATGCTATCACAGTTTTAATCAAGTCAATGTGTTATCCACATCTGTTCAAAATTAACAGCAAAGCCATCATCCTCCACGGTCGCAGAAATGACGCTCCTGCAATTGGTGCATATACTAAAGTCATGTCACAGACTCACAGAGACTTTAAAGTTGAACACTGTGGGATGATAATTGATAAACATCATCCTTGGATACATGCTACTCCAGATGCCATGACATTTTGTTCATGTTGTGGTGATGGCAGCTACGAAGTGAAATGCACATACAGAATTGAAAATGGTAATTTTGAAGCCTATGTTAGAAATAAGGACTCCTGCCTAGAAAAAGGGAATAACACATTCAGGCTGAAAAGAAGTCACCAATACTACTATCAAGTGCAACAACAGCTGTTTGTTACTGGCCGTAAGTATTGTGACATTGTTGTGTGTTCCTTTCTCAGCAACAAACACACAATGTTTTCATGGAGAAAATTTACAAGGACCCCTCCCATTGGGATTATGTTCTTCCCAAGCTTACGAAGATGTGGAGAACTTGTATACTACCAGAGGGTCTTGGCAGATGGTACACAAGAAAGCATGAAATGGCTGCCCCTCAACCAATGAGTATTCCTGGTCCAAGTATTTGCTACTGCACGAAGCCAGCAGATGAGATAACTGCGCATTTTGAAAACCCCAAATGCCCATTTATAGAGTTTTACTACTCATGTTTGAATATATCTGATCCCCTTCCAAGACCATGGTACTGTCCAAGTTGCCGGCTGCTCCCTCAATGCAAGAAATTGAAAAATGGTCCCAAGAAAACCCTACAGAACCTTGACGAAGCATTGAAGCATGACAGCATATGCATATGCAAAGCCAAAGCAAAGACAGGTGAAAAACTTCTGTGTCAAAGCACCAACTGCCAAAATGGAAACTCTTTCCATTTACAATGCCTCCAGTACAAGAGCATGCCAAACAACAGCAAGACTACATGGGTTTGCAGTGACTGTAAAGTCAACTTGGCTTCTCCTACCACTTGTCCTTCCTTAAGTACCAATTGTGATGATGCAACTACTACTAGTAGCAGTATTCATTATTTAAACTCAGTACCAGTGAATCCTTACAGTGCTACAGCAACATCCACATCAGGAATTGACAATCCCCCTACAAATTGTTCTTCTACATGTACAGCTACCATGATGACTAAGAATACACCTTTCTTGTCTGATGATGGTAAAGATAGTAATGATGAATTTGAAAGTGATGATGAAGACCTCATAATTACCTCTGTAGGCAAAGGAGAATCAAATCGGGTGGGATCTTTTGGAAATCTTGATTCCAGTGACCATGACACAATTGTATCAACAACAGGCTGGCTAGACTGTAAAGTTATACAGGAGTGTCAGATTTGCTTACAGAAAGTAAACCCTTTAATCGAAGGATTTCAAAGACCAACCCTTGGTCCCGTAAGGAACTTTTTCATAATGACAAGTGAATTTGTTCAAATTTTACACACAGGAAGATCACACTGGGTGTGTGTAAGCTCCATGAACTGTTCACCAAGAATAGTCAATTTGTATGACAGTCTGTTTAATGACATTATTGAAAATGAAGTGGAGGAGCAAGTGAAAAGTCTGTTTGGTGGTAACTTTCAAGGTTTAAACAATGTCCCAGTTAGCAGCAACTGAATGGAAGTGACTGTGGGGGTTTTGCAGTTGCATTTGCAACATGTCTTGTTTACGGTGCTAATCACCAGGAATTTATGTTTCATATACCACAGATGAGACCACATTTACTTGAGTGCCTAAAAGCTGGTGAAATAAGACTTTTTCCACATTTTTGAAATTTACTTATACCACCTCTCTTAATATTTTCAGTATTGATTCTATATGAAGTGGATATTTGAATGGTAAAATATTTTCATGTGATTTGAGTGATGCATCTTAAGAGCCGTTGTCTGAGAAAACCGGGCAGGGTCAACGGATGGGGGTCGGCCGATTTCCATAATATTTACAGCATGTGATACCTATCTGATATGATTACTAATGGTGGGATTTAAACAAATTCGGGGCCTTTCGTTTCCGAGATTGACCACCCCCCTCATTTTTGGGTCGAAAAGGCCAAAAAAACCGCCTATAATTAGAGCAACTTTGAGGCATGAAAAATCATAATTCCATATTGATTTTCCAAATGAAACTTTTCACACACGTTAAATGTGTCTACTTCAATGCGAAGATAGTTTCGAATTCTAATATTTTACATTGATAGTTAATTTAGAGACTTTCAAGTAGATAGTGGTTTATGCCCTCTTCAAGCTAACGTAATTTTAGCAATATTTGAATGCCCTTTTCTCGTTCGTGCGGCAGTTTATTTTTAATCTTAAACCATATTCGGATAGCCCCATATCATCTTAATCAAAATCAAAAATAAATTGAAAGGGATCTATAATTATTGGAGATTTAGACGTTTTCTATTTTCCTATGGTTAACACAAGGCAAACGCCTGCCGCCAAAGTGTCTAGACGGTTTTCCTCATGTGATTACACTGAATTCTTCGATACAAATAAACATAGACGTAGATCAAACAAATAGGCCATGTGTAGCACCTATTTGAAATTTGGAGGTTATTTTTGAAATATTTTTTGGGCGGCTTTCGATGATAATAATGCGCCAGTGGAATGTCTTATTGACAAGCCTATAATTACCATATATTTGAGAATCGTTTTGACTGTTGACACAAATTAGTTAAAGTTTAAATTATTTATACCTATTTATCAGTTTCAAAAAATACACTGATACAGTTTTTATTGGTCTCACTACTTTTAAATAGGTGTTTTGCTTTTTGATTTAGTTCACATTTCCTGTATTCATATACATAGAGTGAATTTATGCTAATCAAATATTGACGCAAAAAATAACAGTTTTGCTGTAATTAAAACTTTTCTTCTAAATTAAATTGTTCCTTGTAGTTGCTATGGTGGACATTTTATTAGGGTTTCTGCTAGTTAAATAGTATTAATATGATTGCAAGAAGTATAATGACCATACATGTAAAACAACGCTAAAAATATAACTTGCCAGAAAAGGTAACTACAACAATTGTATTGGCCACCGGTGGCTATAAAGTGTATCAGTAAGCTCACTTATAGTGTCCCTGATACTATTCTGCGAACTCTTAAAAATACTATTTGATGTATAAATGAAATGAATATTTTATAGTACTGGCTTGTTTTTGATATTGCTCTTTTCTAACTTACGAATTTGAATTTTTGTTTACGTTTTTTGTCTAAAAAATCTGATCCACTGTACTGGTGAGAGCGTTTTAAAACTTCCGTTTCGAATCATCAAAAACGCCGTTTACAAAAATGTACCTGTGAACGAAAATGCCAAAATGGAGAATAAAATGTGCGTTTTCATATGCGTTACCTTATTATAATACTTATCTACGGCAAGAGCAAGTGCTTGCATATGTTTCTATTGCGACGATATATGTGTCTCTCCTGTTTTGACGGCCTGGTGTTTCCAACTCTAACTGTTTGCAGATGTCGCGCAGTTGTGTTAATTTTAGTGTTTTCATTTTACCAGCTCTTGTCAAATCACAGATGTCCACATTACTTGCAGTAATAGGGTGAAGTAAACTTTCCATTTCATCCAAGACAACCTCGTGAAATGCCTGAATACCATCTTCTGCCTCAAGGGCAACAAGATCTTCTTCATCTAGGTCCTGTATATCACTTTGAGGCTTTTTGCGTTTTTGGAGGGCAGACATCCGAGAAAAGAAACTAATTATTTGCTTGGCACTTCGCCATTCCCCAGGTTGAAATAATAAGTTACCAGCATCATCCCTGATAAGCTTCATTTCTTTCGCTACCTGAGAAGGATCTGCCTTTTGACCCGTTTTTCCAGAGTTGAATCTTTCAAGAAGAAACAACTTGGCCTTTTCTATCATCCGTGGACCCCTTTTGTTTGATTTTAGAGCCCATCCTTTAGATGAAGTGTTTTCTGATGTGTTTGTTGATGTTTCTTGAACCACGGGAATCTGCAGACTTTCACCAGACACCACGTTTATCTCTGTCACTCTTTCAGCCCATCTCTTCTTGACATTGTCGTAGACAGAATCGCATTTTGACACCTTTACGTGCTTTCCTGTGTCCATATGGGCCTCCGCCTCCGCTATGGTCTTGAATGTAAGTACGCAAGTATTTTCACAACAAGAGAAAATATCCATTTCTGTTTTCTGTGCATTGCTGACCGTGCCTAACTGATCATCGCGTGGTCCAAAACGATGCAGTATGTGCAAATTGGTGTCCTGCTGTGGGTTAACATTCAAGTCATCATAGCTCAGCGTTTTTCCCAGGCCAGTGTTGTAGGCACGCCAGACGCGGATCGCGCTCTTCGACGTGTATGCAAAATTATTCATCAAGCTGATACCTGGTATCTTGTTGGTAGCTATATTTGCCAAAACATCAACTTTAACAACTGCAGCTCTGCATCCTTTTACTCCATTATGAGACTCTAAAGCATTCTTCATGTCTATCGCGGTGAGGACATCGTGTTTCTCGTTCACCCATCGTTTGATGTGAGCTTTCATTGGTGCTATTTTCCTGTCACAAATGTCCTTTCCAGACTGTGGATCGGAGAAATCATATCTAAGAGGTGTAACACCGGTTCGCTTACCAATGTCTGGCAGACTTAGGAGCAGTTGCCCACTGTGGTAGGACCCAGCGTTGTCGGACCGGAAAAATGCGTTATTCATCTGGGGTGACTCTTGCTTGATGGTTTTCAGCAAGTGTTCTATGATCGATGACACAGCAAAACTATCTTGAGAACAAGTGTCGAATATGTGAACGAAGCACTCCACTTCATATTTGTCATCCTTTTTCGTGATAACTGCACTTACGTGCCAACTTCTACCCCTCTTTCCAAAAAATTCACTCATGCGCTCACGATATCGATGCGGCAGAAATTTCATCGCCCAATCCATAACAATTAGACACGTTTCTGCGTCAAGGGCTGCCAAGGCATCTTGCTTTGCTTCTTCCTGATTAACTGTGCGTAAAAGGTGAGCTTTCCAGGCATCAATTGCATTCACATTTTGCTTACACTCGTGTTTCATTCTAGCTCTTTCATCTTCAGACATGGAAACCTTATCTATTTGAGCTTGTATATCTTCTAGAACTTCCTTTAATGCCAGGCAATTACTACACTGCTCATCATGAACTTGAAGGCATTTTCTCTGAAACTTTTTCTCAGTTGGGTCAGTCAGCGCATGGGTCGTGCAGTGATCAGCACAACAGTTCTCTCGTCCAACATGGCCTTTAAACTCCGTCTTTAGATATCTTTTCGCCTTTCTAATTGTTTTCTGTGTAGCTTTCACCCACTCATTATCTGCTCCATGGGTGCCAAGGGTGTTAGTCATTTCCGTCAAGTCATCAATAGCATCATTACCTTCTGCAGTTGTATTATCAAGTCCTGCTAGAGACTTTAGTAGAGAAGCAGCACAAACTTCTATCATTCTGTATAGGCTACGCTCTCCTGCTGGCTCAAAATTTTGTTGATCACAGTAGCTTAGATACTGACCTATTATTCGTGTTGGGACTACGGCAGGTATGACCACCTATGAATCACCAGAGTCGAGTTTTAACGTTTTTGTGCCGAACGCCACATCTTGTACCATGTCTGGTCTAGAGACATAATCAACAAAATGATGAACTTGTGCCGATGAAATCCTTAAACGGGATATAGGATATTCTGGTACTGACTTCCCTTTGCCGACTTCGATAGCATGCTGTCTTGCTTGATCTATTCGCCATTTCGTTAACGACGGGATCAATGTGATAAGCTCTGATCGGCTGAAATCATTGGCAAAGTAGTATCTGACCAAAATTCAGTTTATCACTGCAAAGATATATATCTCAAAATAAGATGTGAACCATTAGATAATGAAAAATAGGTGGTGGTTTTGATTTGGAGATCAAAAGTTAAAATAACTGGCTTAAGGTGGCTACCTATAGCATTGTTCTGACCATACCATTGATTTGGCTTGTTGTTGTTGGGGAGGGGTGGGGGACTAGTACTAAGTATTGATGGTGTAGTAAATTAGCACTTTATAATGTCTAAACCTACAATAGGGAGTATGCTACTATAATTTGAAGGAATATTTTTTCATAGTACCAGGGTACTCTAGTGCATACTATGTTTACTACTATACTCCAAGCAGTAGATCAGGCTTTATACCAAAAAGATGGAGTTTTTGGACTAGCCACCATAATTATTCTTGAAAATCAACTTGTGAATCTTCCCCTGGGTTAACCTTATTATGGGGACATAGTGGCCATTCACCAGACCCTGTTGTTGTGTTGCAAAACAATAATAAGTCTATGACAATGGCTGTAAAAGTTGTACAATATTTTCAGTAATACAATATTATGAGTAATATATCTTCAATAGAAAACATTTTTCTTGATTATTCTAACAATAACAACAATGTATGCGAACAATGTCAACTGCATAAAAAGCAAAACCCAGCACAAGAGAATCAGGATCATGAACCACTAGCTTTTAGAAAATAAAATAATAATATAAAGCTTTAGCTGGTTTGGCTTTTGGATGGTTGTTTCAACCCTAGAAAATCACAGTAATCAATGCACTTCACATGGCTATTTAAAAAAATATTGATTACTTGTTTTGAGAGATTTCCAGCTGTGAATAGCACCTCTCCATCCTTCACCATTGTAGTACTGGCGATTTCAGGATCGTAAAGGTTGTAGCCACTTCCTTGCGTGAAGACCTCTCGTAAGAAAAATGAGCTAGACTTTCACACTTCTGCCTAATAACTGTATTGTCCCCACAGAGTTCACCATCATTGTTTATGTACTTCGTAAATTCACCCTCTATGTAGTCTTCCACTGTAATCCACTGGCAGTCTCCCAGTTCACTGGTTAGCCTTCCCATGTAGATCTTGTTGTACATTCGAGTTTGGCCATACAGATCTAGAACGGATTCCTTGTTGAGTTCTTGTTTTTGCTTCAGGCACATATCCTGGGCAAGCATGTGCATTTGCACAACCTTCCTGGTTTGCTGCTCGACATCAGTTGTTTCAGTTGCTTGATGGTATCTATAGTTTGCTTAAGGTACTTCTTCACCACCCAGGGTTTACCCTCAAATCCTGGTGTTTTTGACGTTGCTTTAAAAGCCATTCGAAAAGCTCCTGTGCCAAAGGGATTCTTGAATAGTATATCTGTATTCTATAATTGCACCTACCTTTGGCTTTCAGGAAAAGCAGTGACAGTGACTGTTGCTGATTGCAGCATGATTTCTTTGTAAAACACTTTACAAAAGTACGATCCTGGTTCCGTTACTTTTATCAGACATCGGTGGGGACCACTACAAAGGGGTTGACCATTAAAAAAACATTGGTACGACAAACCAATCTTATTGTGGACACTGATCACAACCCCAAGGAACAATATTCTAGAATCTTGTTCGTGCACATTAATGACTTCGGGACCATGAAGGATTGCTGCTTCATTTGATACTTTCCCTGCAGCTGGAAACAAGAACGCTGACTCATCATATGTAATGGATCGCTGCAGATAAACTGTATCGTTGATATCTACGCCACTAAGAATAAATCTGTCGGCCAATGGACTGTATGCTTCTCTGTCTTCGTCTAAGTACTCCTTGTCAATGGCAAATTCCACAGAAACTGGCTTGTTACACCATTTCATATCCGTGAGGTTAAAGGTGTCTAGTTCAATTAGTTCGTACTTATCATCTATCACTTTCCCAAGCTTTAGCAAGTCAAGCACCGATAGACTCTTTGGATATCGCGTAACTTGGCTTGAGCCTTGTTCTTGAGACCCCACGACTTTCACTCGTTTAGCTACAGGTGAAACTGGTAAGTTTTTTTGTGTGTGTTTTTTATATTTTCGTTTTTTTGTAAGCTTTTCTCCCGCAAGTGAAGCTTCTATGAATCGCACGTGGATGACCTTGGTTCGATGCGGCAGTTGATATATTGAAGTGCAAGAAGGTCCTTGTTCGCCCGCAACAACGTCGCATTCCATCGCCTCCATTCCTTCTTCCATCACGCTTCCAAAATGCTGTAAACATGTTTCTTTGACGTTTTCAAAGGTCAACTCTTCGAATTCATACGGGACGAATTCGCGGTGTCCCATCCGCGAATACTTCTGTGCTGCCCCTGAAACTTCGGCACTTAAGCGTTGTACCGTTAATCTCTCGTTTTTACGACGTCTTTTCCACTGTTCACTGTTCTTTTTTCCTTCATGGTAGACTCGAACGTCTTCCAAGCAGCCTTATTAGACATCCTGAATATAGTCAACAACGCCAAAAATGAGCATCAAGTGTCCAGGCTATTATGTCCAGGCGTCCCACTCACTTTAAAGGCCGTGCGCTTCAATGAATCTTGGGATACCCACAGGAAACCCAAACTTATTATTTTTATTGATTTACATATGAGACAATAAACATAACATTAATCTTACTTTAGCATCAAATCGTAATAAAATCCACTTAAATGTCCAGGTTTGACGCTTTTTATTATACTATGGCTAAGTTTGAGCCCAACGTTGGGAGCGTTTCCACTAGGACATTTTTGGTAGTTTAAAATTCCTCCCAGCTTAAACTAGAGTAAATGTGCAGCTTGTTTCCATTATGTAATTTGAGGTGATTTTAAACTAGATAGATCACATTACCATACATAGCGCGAGATTCAAAAAGCGGCGGGACAAGAAGCGCTTGTGTTTACAACACTGCTTTTAACATTTGCTTAATTCTTGAGAAAGCAAAATCGATTTCTTCGCAATCTGAGGTTAGGATAGACCAAGAGACAGAGCCCACTGGTGCTTTTCAAGTAAGTCGAGATAAACATTTTGACAGCAAATTGTCAAATATTGAGCTCTGATTGGTCACGGCAGTAGTCCAACTTAAGCCATCTTTTTAGGTCGCTTATCAAAGGTGTCATTTCCGGAGTTGAAGCAACTAAACTCGGCTTTTTGCGTGTAAACAGTTGACTAATTAACCTAGCTTAAGTTAGTTCCGAGTCGTTTCCACTGGTGTTTCCGGTATTTTTTCGTTAAACTAGTTTATAATGTCTTAGTGGAAAAGTCATTTTGGAAGCCATGACGTTTGATTTCATTACATCAAGATTTGACAGTATAGAACAATTGAAATTGGGTTGTGCTAGACTATCAGTCCATTGACACATTATATGAATGGATTCCTAGCATTCAGAGGTATATGTTACGTATGAAAGGGCAAATACCAGGGAAAGCAGGGTATTTTCTAAACAACCAAAACACAATAATCGACAGGGAGGTCTAAGATTTTTTAGTATTAAAATTCTCCTATACAAAGTTCGATCAAAGTTCTGTGCAGACAATATAATATAGGGACCAAAGTGTGATAGTACTGAATATACTAATGTTTGTTCACAGGTTAATAAAAATCAACTATAATTAAAACGAGATGCAAGTGGGTAAGCGTATTATACAAATTCATCAGAAAAGACATTAAATGAGACATTTATAAAAATAGATAAAACTCTAACATTCGGTAGTTCCAAATCCATAGGATGTTATAACTTTCTCTGTTAAAGCCTGAGCTCCCCAGTTTTGAGCAAATTAGCCAAAGATACTGATAACGGATAACTTGATTTTTTGTCACTCGCTCGTACTTGATGTATCTCCTTGTAATTTCTGATAGACACTGAAATAAAAATAGTTAAATTTTAGAGCTGACGCCAAAATAGTTTATTTTTCGCGTTCGGAACAGCATGTAAGGCTGGCGGAAATGTTTGCTTCTGGACTATTACATAAAAAGATCGAGCATACTGGCCTGTCAAAAGGTATCCTTGAAAGCAGTCTATTGAATAGTATACCTGTATTCTATAATTGCACCTACCTTTGGCTTTCAGGAAAAGTAGTGACAGTGACTGTTGCTGATTAAAAAAACATTGGTACGACAAACCAATCTTATTGTGGACACTGATCACAACCCCAAGGAACAATATTCTAGAATCTTGTTCGTGCACATTAATGACTTCGGGACCATGAAGGATTGCTGCTTCATTTGATACTTTCCCTGCAGCTGGAAACAAGAACGCTGACTCATCATATGTAATGGATCGCTGCAGATAAACTGTATGAACTTGTATGATCTGTTTACTGCGGTGGCCTCGAGGTCTCAATACATTGCAGCCAGGCCTCGCAGTAGATTCCAGACTCCCTGTTTGTAGAGCGTGGGCTGCAATTAATGCTGGGGTACTGTGGCAGCCGTCGGCCGCTAAAATATGGTTTTGAGTTTAGTTTTGATTTTCATTTCAGCTTCTTTTTATTTTGAAAAGCGATTTCATTTGTCTTTTAAGGTCTTTTTGAAGTAAAAATGAAATAAATAAAAAAATCGAATTGGGTTTATAAATAAAATTGAAATGAAAATGAAGATAGAATTGAAATGAAATTAAAAATTAAACATAGAGCGAAATAAAAAGCAAATTGAAATGACAAATAAAGGGGAAATGAAAAAGAAAACTTAAACGAAAACAAAATTAAATTTAAAATTAAATAAGTCAACGAAATGAAAAAAAAGTAAAGTGGAATGGCAAATGAAAGCGAAAGTAAGATATATAATGTATGAAAAATAAAATGATATGGTGAAAAAAGCGCAATAAAATATAAAGAAAAGGTCTTTTTTGTATTGGCAGCCCTCGGCCACCATAGGAGTACTCATGAGAATGGCTTAAGTGACTTGGGGCAATGTTTTTACATATTCTCATATTTACATATTCAATTATCCAAAATGTTACTGGACTAATTGAGGTTAAGATTAAAAAAACACCCTAACAACAAAAAGTCAAAATCAGGTCATTTTCATTGGCACCCAATGGTTAAGTGGAAACAAATCATATATATTAATTTTTTAATTAAGTCACTAAATTTTTAGTCTTATTCATATGAATTTTTTTAAATATATATATAAATAACTTCTTTCTTTGTAAATACATAAATAAAATATACAAGTATTTTGTAACAGGATTGTCAAACCTTTCACTCACAATGGTGAAGCTTGAAACTATAGTTTTAAATCCTGTTATGTTTTTTCCTCTCATCCATTCTCTAATTCAACTAAATAGTGAATACCATTGTCTCCAATAATCTTTTAATTTATCTTTGTCTTTATGATGACATGCAATATCCTATAGTAACAAGGATTATTATTTGATGTGAATAAGATGATAATAGTACTTAGTATTCTGTATGTAGAATTGGAGATATTTCTTGATGATTTTGATGGAGCAGATGCTATGTAGAAACCTTTTTCAAGGAATGCTATCTTGGTGATTACACCACTAGTTCAAGTACACTGCAAAACCTTCAACTGACTTGGATGAACAACCACAAAGTTATGTTCAATCAGAAGACCTTATAGTTAATGTTTAATTCTCATAGCTTCTTTAAATTCCCTCCAATCTCTAAAATTTTGTTTTAAATGAAAGACACTAAAGGTTAATTTCACTAAACCTGATATTGTACTGGATTATCTGTAGTTTTCTTTCGCTTTTCAAGTAAAATTAACCAGAAATCCAAAGCTCAAGATTTTCGGCCATGGAAAAAGTTGTCGAAGAATCTTCAAAGAACTAAACAATTGCCAGTCTCTGAGGGTGGTAACTGGCAGGGTTTCATTAAGTCATTTTTTGACTTGACTGGAACTATGCTTCAGATATGGAGAGTTCCTGCATATTACAGGTATGCTTGGGGAAACCATGAACATTCCATTCACCATAGAAGAATTGGATTTTTGAGAGTCGGTAAAAAAAGCAAAAATCTTTGTTCTCTTCCACAAGTAGTTTAGACTTTATTTCCAGACCTGCAGTTACTTGTCAGTTTCCTGCTGAAGAATTTCTTAACCTCTCTTGTTCAATGCAGAAAGCATAGAAAGAAACGTCTGCAACGAGCAAAGAGAGGTAAAATAAATTACTTCAGTCTTCTTGTTGCTTGACACATAACAGGAGGGCTCCTTGAAGTCTTGGTCCTCAGCATTCCTTATGATATATTTAAGAATTGCAAATATGTCATAAGGAATGGGCAGCCACATTTGTGATTCCTTCATTAGCAAGGATCCAGCGTTGATGTTCATGGATGACAAAAGCTTGGCAGCTAGAAACGAAAACCAGGAAGATAATTGAGATTTTGAGCAGATCACAATGAACAGTAGCCTCTAAGTATAATGTGTAAAAGTACAATCAGCCTATAAATATTCACATGGGCCATTTCACAACTAAATAAATTGAGAGATTGAGATTTTTATCATAATTTGTACATCAAATTTTATTGAATATGAACATCGAATAAGAATTTTTAATGTCTTTAAACCTATGCAAATAAAGCAGTCGAGCAGCAGTAAGGGGGACACGCGGAGCGTCCGCATTGCTAAAAATCACATATCGAAAAACACCAGCCCCCCCTGGGGTTTTGGAGGTAGGTTAAATGCCCTACAGGGGGTCTTGCGCGATCCGGCCGCATCAGCGATAAGTCCCTTACTGCTGCTGTGTTTGGGTACCGCAAACGGAGGTAAAATATCTTATAAATATACGATGCACGAATGTAAGAAGTTCGTTTACGACTTCTGTATAATGTGCTTAAGACCCAAAGTTAACATACCCAAACCCAGGAATCTCCGGTATTGTGGTAAAAAAATGCAAATAGAAGACGACGCGTCAGCACAGTGTTACGAGTGTGGTAAGAATATTCGTAATGCCGTACCAAATGCTACCAAAGAGCAGTATTACGCCAATGGAGGTCGTAAGAAAACGCCATACAAAAGAATAAAATACTTCAGAGACTGGATGAGTTACATTCAAGGTCATCGGCCGGTATATTTAGACGACGAAGTAATGGAAAGAATCATAGACCATTTAGAAGAGCCAACCCCACAAAGTCTACGGAAGACGCTGAAAAAATTAAAGCTAGGGAAGTATTACAAAGCTATTCCCTATCTTTTGTCTGAAATTACCGGTAATTCTATTCCTGAGGTTTCTGATATGAGCAGAGCCGAGTGGTTATTCTGTCGGCTGGATAAGGATATTCCTTATTATCCTGACGTAATTTACGAAATATTTTACAAAATAAACCCCAACCACCCTCTGTTAGGTTGGATTCCAAGAAGATAGTGGATCTTATGGCATAAGACGATTTATATTACGCGTACTGACGTTCGATATGCAAATAGAATCCTGTCACGCTCTTTTCAAAACTGATGTCTAAGCGAGTTTTCTTTGAAGCTCTTCCTTTGCTTCTTGGTAGATCTTTTTGCGAGATTCCTCGGTTAAATCTTTGACGACTGTTTTTTTATTTCTGATGTCCATCTTCAATTTCTCGTATTTTTCCTCTTCGGCTAAGATAAGCGAGAATTCTACATCGTCTATCTTTCTGTCACGCAAAGCCTTTGAGACAAGGTCAGTAATCGTATTTACTTTAGCCCTTGACAGAGCTATTGTCGTGTCATGCTTGGATATTTTGCTTGACAACTGTTTCATAATACCCGTAGCAACAGCCGAAATGATACCACAGGCTGCCCCAACGCCGGCTAAAGGAACTCCAACAACTATTCCCGGCCCTGTAAGTGAAGTAGCAACGCCAGTGCCTGTTAATGCTACGGACATGGATCCTGTAGTTATCGCAATTTTATGTAGCGTACTACGGGCTCTGACGTATTTCTTTCTAACGTTTTCGTAGTGTTTTGCCTGCCCTTCCAAGTAAGCCAGAATTAAATTCGCTTTATTCAAGCGGAAGTTTTCAGCGTTTAATTCGTTAGGACCCGTGTTCTTAGTGGTAGTGTGGTAGTTTACATCTGGATACAACTGAGGTGCTGATGGTATAACATCCATTATATATACTAATGTACGACGCTTTTGGGAACGATTTTGAGGAGCAGCCAAATTATGGAGATTTCTTAAGTAGGAAAGATCTTGGAAACATGGTTGAGCATCCTGTGAAACCTGTAAAGATGAAACCAAAACCTGTTGAAGAAAAGCATCCTAAGCCGACACCTGTGCAGCCTAACTTCCCAAAGAATCTATTACCAACGACAGAGAATTATCCATTTTACGATAACAAAGATGGTGCAAACGACTTTGCTAAGATGGTTACTTCTTTGAAAATACCCGTGACGAATTCTACGACCTTTGCAGTGACGGTCAGAGACATCTTTAGAGAGACCCGGATGAAGCACACGTCGGGAAAAGAATCCAGAGAATGGTTATCAGGCCCCAGCATGCGATATTGGCCGCAGCAGTTAAACTTTGCTGTCTGGGCTGCTACTAAAGGATGTGGTATAGCCGCGGACATGCTTCATATTCCTTTCCTGAGATTTCATGTTGCTTTTACTATTCGAAGAATATTGTATGAGCTAGGCGCGCCTTTACCGGGTGACACTGTCTTTAACCCAAAGGATAATAAATATGACAAAGTTGCATGGGAGCGATTAAGAAATGAATTTAAGCTTACCAACCCTGACTTTCGCAACAAAGAAGGTGCCGCCCACGGTCTAGGAGAGACTTACACTTATGCTTCGTATGTCGGAGCCAGCATAGAAAGTCCAGGCATGGGATATCCCAGCTCCTTCGAATTCTCAGACTTAGGAGGCAGCGGAACAAAAGGAAATTTAATTTATTTCATAGAAAGCAAAGAGAAGTATCCTTGGGCGCCATTCTTTGCAGCAAAGGGTATTGGGTTAAAGAATCTAGCAAGGATTAATCGAAGCATCGAAGCCTTTGTTTACTGCGTCCTAGGAGCCCAGGTTAGCACTCGCAGCCCCATCGTAGATGCCAGTGGTGCTTCACAGGAAACACAACAAGTATTCCTTGTTCTCTTTGAAAGCGCTGTTATTGAGAATGAGATCTCTAAGTCAGTTCAGCGGTACCAACTCGCGGTGCAGCAATCTAAAGTGCGACTGGATTATGCCTTGTCACCCGGTTGTTGGTTAATGCCAAGTAATTTAGTCATCAACGCCAGTTCTGTTGTGGGTTACAACAACAAACTACAGCGAGCAACCAAAGACATGAAGTTTGGGGTGAATGACGTGAACTCTGACACTCTTAGGAACATCCCCCACTTTGTAGAGAAGCCAAAGAAGGAGCACGAAACGAAGCCGCCCGTACCATCAAAAAAAGAGTATGTAGAGAAACCATCAAAAAAGGCTCACGTTATGCCTACGACACCCGAGGAATATGATCACAACTTACTCAAGGCCGGTTTAACAGCTGCAAGCATTGGTCTGAGTTATTATATATGGCGATGAACAACCCCTACGTATCCGGAATGGATTGTGTTTACACGACTTACACAGGCGAGAAAAAATACACCCAAGCATCTTGGGTTGATGTCACTGGGATGTCTGTGGACTTGAACTACTCAGGAAAGAAGTTAATCCTTTGTAGTATTTGCATTGGTACGGATAGTCACGCCAACGTCGGCTTCCGGTTCCTGGATGAGAATGGCATACTGCAGCCTATGAGAACTAAGACGAACAACAGGGAGCCTGCGCATTTCTCCGTAGAGCCCAACCCCGGTAGCGTCGAAAACCAATCGGTTTGGACTTTCCACATGGTTGCTGATTGCCATGGGAAGGTAAAGCTGCAAATACGCGTAGACGATACAGGGAAGGTTACGGTAAATAGCATAGAGGATCAGAGAGATCAACCTTATAATCACGCAACCATCAGCACTTTGACGGTAATGAGCCTTTAGTGGAAATTTATTTCCTAAAATATATGAATCCACACGTAAAGGAAGATTGGTTTCTCCATTACCTGGAGGAAAAGACTTATAAAAACGATAATAATTGGCACGACACTGGATTGTGGGTGGAGGTTGGAGGTCTAGGATTAATCATATGCACTATTAGCATTTCGGCGGGGCGTTCGGCCAATGTTGGGTTTAGGATCGTTGATGAGAATGACCACCCATTACTGCCTTACAGGACAAAGAAAAATACTAGGAATCAAGCTCATTTCTCATGTGAGCCCTATCCATCAAGCATGGAAGATCTAACGCCGGTAACGTTTCACATGATATCTAATTGCAAATATGCAAAGCTTCAAATGCGTTCCGACGAGTTAAGTAGTACCGACGCCCGTGTTCGGATAAATGCTGCTCCTACCGATGGCCCTTCGACGGATGCTGCTTGGAATCATAAGGTCATTTCTACTATGACTGCCATACCCCTACTACCAAATTATCAAGGCGGTGCGAATACTATCTTTACTTATCCCCAGTCGAGGATGCCTCGGATGTCCGACGATGATAAGCCTCCAGTAATACATCCGGACAAGATAAACCCTTCATCTTCTTCAAAAGAACCACGCCGATAGCTACGACTAAGATCCAAATGTTATTCCCCACGAACTTTAACAGTTCTCCACCGGTCCTTAGTACCAAAGAGAGGACACTGCCGAGCAGCCCAGGTAAAGAGGCTGCCATCTTTTTACCCAAGTCCGTCAGCCCTTTACCTACTGCCTTTACGCCTGCGCCCGTAGCTTTAAGGGAGCTAAGGATCACTCCTACTACGGAGGAAATGGCGACTGCAAATGCAAGTGGAATGCCATATTTCATCAAAGCTCTTTTTATTTTTTCTTTAGTGGTAAGCCCCAATTCTTTTTCCAGCTTTTCCTTTTGTGCCCGTAATTCCGCAACTCTTTCCTGCAGGGTTTCTAATTCCTTTTGAGCAGCCTCCCTTTCCTCTTCAGTACGAGTTTGGTCATTGATTACCTCCTGCTGCCGCTCTATTTGCCCTTCCAGGTCTTCAATGGCCTGCTCTCTTTGTCTGATTTGTTCCTCCTTAGCGACGATTTCCGAGGTTAACCGCCGCTCTTCTGCTATTGAGGCCTCCAGCTCTGCAGCCAAACGTTTGAGTTCGGCGTCTTTATGTCCAATATCCCTGACCGCGAGGTCAAAGTTCTTCCTCGCATCTACCATTTGTTGCGTTACCGAACTGAGACGTTGCTCATAATCCTGTTTTTCCCGCCCATGAGAATCCGCCATCACTCGCACTTGCTTCATGTATTCATCTTCTCTTTCATTCATCGTTTCTTCTAGATCCTGGAAAGACTCCCTGAGAGCCGCCAAATCCTCACTTGCTCTCAAAAGGTCCTCACGCTCCCTGGTGATTCGTCGTAAGTCTTCATTAACTGCCTCCTTTCGTTCGTTGACCTCGGCTAATTCTCTATGCGCCTCCGCTAAATCATATGCATTAGCGGATTTCTCTATAAGGTCTACTGGTAAGGTCTGTAATCTACTTATCCTGGCCTCCAATTCCCTTTTCTGAGTGTTCAGTGTAGCAACTTCCTCTGTCTTGGTTTGGAGTGACTCGCTCAGCGTTCCTACTTGCGCCCTTAACTCTTCGTGTGTTCCATATCCGCCTGCAGCGACCGGTAATCTAGCTGCCGCCTTAAGGATCTTATTGAAATCCAGTCGCGTTTTTTCCCTAGCCGAGCCTCGTTGCGCGGTTAAGTTGGGTTTCCCTATAGCTTCTTTCAAGGTACGAGGAATCTTAGGGTCCTCGAAGAACCTACCTCTCTCATCTCTAATTACGTAAACTTTAGAGCCGCTCCTAGAAAGTCTGCCTATGATGATCTCCTTACCCCATTCGTTGCTGTCGTCAAATTCCAGCTGGGCTTTGGTGTGATCCCAGTCTGGCAGCAGCTCCGTCAGTCGGTCAAAGTCGGGAGCTTCGCCTTCAGACAAGGATTCATCCATGCGCGCGGTAACCGATTCCGCCCAAGTTTGCGTAGGTGGCTCTGGTACTGGTCCTAAGTCTTCCATTTGCAAATATTCTGGAATGGGTTCGTATGGATTCTTAGACCTGAATTTGTCTCTCAAAGAACGCATAGCATCGCGGAGCCTGCGGCTGCCATATCTGCGTCTTAGCTTGTCAAATAGGCCTTCTTGGTCTACGTTGTCATTAGGAAGTAAAGACTCGTATTCTTCGTCATTAATATCTACTTGACCTTCTTCGGTAAGGGGATCAAAATCCGTTCCTTCTGCTTCCATTATATATGATAAGCTCAAAGTTAAATCCTAACGTATTACCTAAGCAGGTTGGCGGTTTGAAAGCAGAACGTACCTTTCACCGGGTCACCTTTACCCCCAGTAGCGCCAAACCAGGAGAAACCTTGTATGTAGGCGTGCCCCGTCTAACGGATAACCTGGTATTGGTTCCTGGCACCTTGGCTTTAAGGTTCGACCTGGCGGTTCAGCCAGATACCGCAGACACGCGTTATGTTGTTAATAACGTAGGCAGGAACCTTGTTTCTAAGATGAGAATCAAGTTTGCTGGTGAATCCCTGTTAGACTTAAACAGGTACGATCTTTACACCACATACAAAGATTTGTGGTTGACGGCCTTCGACCGCGCACAAAAGATAGAACAAGGAATAGCAAGTGAAGCCATACGTAAGGTAAGAAGCGCAACCTCCAGCGCCTCCGGAGAAGACGAAATAAAGACAGCCTACGGCACCAAATATCTCATTCCATTGGACTTTGAAGTAATAACAAACCACGGTGCGTATTACCCAAGACAGCTATCTGAACTGCAGTTCGAAGTAACCTTGGCAGATACGACCAACATCCTGCAAGGAAAAGACGTAAGTTCGTCAGCCGCGCATCCATATGCTATCACTAATTTGGAGCTGCAGTACGAGACCGTGTACTCTGAAGATATCGCTCGTAGCGCAGGCATGGAATACAGTGCCGGTAAAGCATTCCTTTACGACCACGTAGTAATGTACAAGACGTTTAGCTTCACGAACAACGTTGAAGAGGTCATCAACCAAAGTATTAACATACCACGACGCAGTTTAACGGGGCTAATGTTGCTGTTTGCAAAAACATACACCGCAGGATTGCGCGACTCCGAGGCGTTCTTTAACCCCAACATTACCAATGTCGGCGTAAACATAAACGGAGTACCAAACAAGGTTTACTCCCAAGGGATAAGACCTGAAGATATGTACCGGGAGGCAATGCAGAAGTTTGGCGATCAAATTGCCCCAAAGGAGTTCTTTAAGGATAAATATGCGTTATGGATTGACATGCGCACTACTAATGATGAGAGCATACATGGTCAGGGTCTGCGGTTGGTAAATACCCAAGATGGTATTACTTTGGAGATCAAACGCACCAAGCATGCCAGCGATACTACTAAGATAAACTGCTACATCTTTGTGGTGTCAGACGCGCAACTGAGCGTGGAAATGAACCAACTTAAAAGTGTTGCATATTAAGGTTAAATATTCCTTAGATATACGATGCTTCGCGTATTTGAAAACAACGACAACGAACTGCAATGCATAGTGCAAGGCGACAAACTATACTTCAAAGCGAAGGAGGTGGCTTTGGCGTTGGGCTATGAGCGCTCCAGAGATGCAATTAGGGTACACGTATCTGAAAAATACCAGAAAAAATGGGTTGATCTGCAAGGGGCTGCGAATCACCGCTCCCTTACTACGCAACCAAATGCCGTGTTTATATCCGAACCTGGTTTGTATGAACTGATATTCAGCTCCAAACTACCCAGGGCCGTAGAGTTTCGCGATTGGGTATTTGAGGAAGTCCTTCCCACATTAAGGAAGACCGGTAAATATGAAATAGAGCGACGCTTCGACGGTCCAAACAAGTTAGTGTTTAAAATCGAAAACGAATTCGACCTACATAAAAAGGTGGTGGACTACATCCGCAGGTTTTACCCCCAAATGCTCGTGACCCCTGGTCTAGGCGAACTACAAGACACGTCAAACAAGCGCATAAAGTGCTGGCAGAAAGGATACCAACGCGGCCAACCCGACCTGCTCATCTTGAATGCACACGTGCAATACCGCGGTTTCTGCGTCGAGCTGAAGACTCCAAAAGGCAACGGAGTATTATCTGATAGTCAACGCCTGCTATTGGAAAGGTATGCGCAGAATGGTTACAAGGTGCTGATCAGCAACGACTACGACGACATCTGCAGAGCCATCACAAAGTATGCGCGTGGAATGCGTTTACCTTGTGCATATTGCTGTAAGCGCTTTAGGAACACAGACACTTTAAAGACGCACTTAAAGATATTTCATAGAATATATGGATCAGGATAAATTCAATGAGATAAAATTCATCCAGACGCACTGGAAGGATTTGGTGGTGGGGGAAATCTATGAGATAAAGAATTACGTGGTCTTTGAAGACATTGACCGTCTGCGTTTGGTCTTAAAGAATAAAAAAAGAACATACACCCTTTGGGCACCTGATAGAATAAGGTACGCCATCGAGGGGCAGCAGGTCACACATGTTATGAGTCATGGTAAGAAGGATGGTAGATGTGAATTTGATGTGGTCAATTGGGAGCCTGAGAGTCCTCTTCACTCTTAAGTGCGTCTACCATCGTACGCTGCGCTTTAGGATCCGCCAGGCACCAATGACCCACGAAGGATTCTTCAGGAAATACCTTGCCGCAATGAAGGCAGGTGTATTTTTTTCTTGGTTTGGGTATTGGCGGCTTACAAGGGATAATGCAGTCTGCTGGGGGTTCGCAGGTAATACAGTCCATATATACCTAAGACGATCAGGAATCCTCCAAGGAATGCCATTGCGTGTGCTATCATATATCTAACCAGAACGTTGACATTTAGGTTAAATCTTTGTTAAGTAGGATTGGAATCTATTATGAAATGCCCTGTAGAATGTTGACATTTAGGTTAAATATTTGTTAAGGATACCTGGGAACCACTCTAAGGAGTGTCTCAGGAATGTTGACAATAAGGTTAAATATTTGTTAAGTAGGATAATACCTCTTAAGAAATGTGTCTTAGAATGTTGACAATAAGGTTAAATATTTGTTAAGGATACCATTCCGAAAGGTATCTAGGTTAGGCAGTTGAAGATATGTTCTTCTTCTCTGACACAACCACAACGATCACACTCTTGTCTCCAATACTCCCTCTTAGTCCACAGGACGCCTTCGGCGCGTTCAAAAGAGGGGAAAGTACGGACTATAAGTAATCTTAAGTAATCCTCTTTATGCGGGCAGCGACACATCAAATCCGCACATTGGTAACAATCCACGCCTTCTAAGTCATATGCCCCAAAGAGGAACTCATAACTTACTTCATGCGCTTTCCTGTGCGTTTGAAGACGTTGTCGGCTACTAAGTACCTCATTGCAGAAACTACACTGTCTGGTCTGATCACAAACTCCTCTCTTTAAGTGCTGCCGCATTCCTAAAGGGAATTCCTTATTACAGCCCTTGCAAAGTATACAAATGCGCTTATCTTGATGTTGTCGCATCTTTTGAACTGTACTGAATTCTTTACCACAATCCTTACAAACTTTACTTAGTTCCTTTGTGCAAACGCCATTACGGACATGGTATTGTAGCCTTTGCTTGGTGCTGAACTTCTTCTTACACACCGCACAGTTCATTTATACTTAGCAGTAAGTTAACCTCTATATAACATCCTTTTTTTTAACAAATATTTAACCTAATTGTTAACATTATTAGACGCCTTTCTTTTGAGGTATGTTGATGCTTAACGAATATTTAACCTAATTGTTAACATTATTAGACACATTTCTTAAGAGATAGTATCATTCCTTAACAAATATTTAACCTAATTGTTAACATTCTAATACGCATCTTTTAGGAATAGTTACCAGTTTAACAAACATTTAACCTAAACGTCAACATTCTTAGACACCTTTTTTTTGAAGTAGCGTAGCCTTAACAAACATTTAACCTAAATGTTAACATCCTTAGACACCTTTTTTTTGAGGTATGTCATTCCTTAACAAATATTTAACCTAAATGTTAACATCCTACCGTGGATACCGCATGAAATCCACAACGGACTCTTTTGCCCACGTTGCCATCGTCATCAGCGCACCAAACCTTTCCGCGCACTTCAGACCACACATTTCATCATACAATTCCTGCACGCGCTCTTTCAAACGGTCTATCTCTTCTCTTTGCATTTCGATGGTGTCTCTCTTATCTTTCATGTCGCCGGCAATCCTTCTTACTGCGTCCACTGGGTCCATCGTATATATAATGTACCCAGAACATATTCCCTGCAATGCTCTGATCGTAGGACCCACCGGCTGTGGTAAAACGCAGTTCGTAGTAGAGCAGCTATTGGGGCCCTTTAGATACCGTTTCGACTACATAGTGCTATTATGCCCTACCTACGTGAACAACCGCACCTGGACAGGCGTAGGAGTGAAAGATGACGACTTCTTTGTGGATATTTTGGACCCTAATGAGTTATCCAGCCATTTGAAGTTTTGGCATAAACAATTCCCCAAGGATACTCAGACACTCTTAATTCTTGATGACATCGCCTGTGGGGACGACGTAAAAAGACGCACATCCGAATTAGTGAAGCTCGCCTTCAGCGGTAGGCATGACAATATCAGCGTTTGGTTGCTCTCCCAGCAGCTGACCAGCGTCTCTAAACCCTTTAGGGAAAACATTGGCGCCCTGGTCGTCTTCTACACTCCCAGTCGTAGTGACCTGGAAACCATTTTGAGCGACTACGGTGGCGAGATATCCAAGGAACAGCTGCACGAATACATGCGGCATTTAAAGACACATCAACATTCTAAAATGATCTTCTCTTTAAGGTTTCCGTATTCCATTAACATATATGGAGATTGAGCAGTTGATAGATGAAGTCCCCGCGCAATTGGATGAAAGTAACCTTAAAGAACAACTTAACATCCTTGTGTCTTCTGGGAAGTGTAAGGAAATGATAGGCAAGGACCTCAACCATGAGCAAGTTAATAAGTTGTCAGAAGAGGAGGTTAAGAAGTTCCATAAGAGGTACGAAGCCGCCCTTGCAAGTAAAACCACGAATGCCGTAGCAGACTCCGCTATTAAGCTGGCCACCAAACTGCTTGGACTTGCACTGCCCATAGACGACGTGGATCAACTGCGGAAGGACATAAGCGAGGACTATGTTATCGCTCAAGAACTTAAGATAACCTGTGGGTGGTTGTCTTTGAAGTGCGGTAAGCTAATGGCAGTCGCATCTTTGGCTTTGCACGTAGCTCAGCATGTCGACTTGAAGGAGGTACTGGTGTCTTGGAAGGACTACAAAAAAGATAAGCAAGTCGAGGAGATCTTCAAGGCAGCACTTGCTGAGGTACCTGATCAAGTCGATGTAAGTCCTTCTGAAGTCATTCACGGGACTTAGTCAAGTCATTATCAAGTCGTCGTCAAGTCATTATCAAGTCGTCGTCAAGTTACTTGTCAAGTCCTTCAAGTCCTTAGATATAAGATGAGTGACACCGAAACAAAGGCGGAGGAAACCCCTCGAGAGCAAAAGATCACCAAGCCCAAAGCTCCGGGTAGAGTCGCTGCGGGGAAAAAACTCGCGGAGATGAACAGGAAGAACAAAGCTAAGAAAGAAGAAAAGAAGGAGGAAGAGGAATCATTTTGGAACATCGACCTGGGGTACGTTATTGGCGCGTTGGGAGTCGCTATAGCCGCAGGCAGTCTCTACTTTCAGTGGAAAGCCGCGAAACCAAAGGTAGAATTCAAGGCCGTGCATGTGGAGCCCCCTAAGAGAAGTAAGATACCCGAAATGGAATAGCAAGGTCATTCCATTTGGAATAACCTTCTCGCTTTGTAATATAATGTCGTCAGCATTGATGAAAACCGTCGAAGATGCAGCTATTATTACTTCTATTGTCGCAGGCATTGGTTGGGTAGGTAAGAAAGTGCTCAAAGAAGACTTTACTGAAGACCCAAGCAAGAGCATTACGGGCTTTGCTAAGATGACTGCTGCAGTAGCAGGTAGCATTGCCCTTAAGGACTACCTACAGAAGGAAAAGTACCTACCTAGGCCGGGAGCTACGCTCGCGCCCTTATATATGGTAAGCGTGGTAGCAGGTGGCGTTATTGCGGCTTTAGCATTCACGGGAGCTAATTATGGTGGTCAATATTTGGATAGATTAGTTAGAGGCAACAAAGGCGATGCCGAAAGGAAAAGGCATGATTTGGCGTTGGAAAAGTATCAAAGGGACGTGGCGGCTTGGAATGAAAAAAGACAAGCTTACAGGGATTGGTTGGATAGGAACTACCAAGACAAAATGCAGGCGGATAAGAACTTCGAAAACACGGACTACGCCTTTAAACTTTATGCGCAGGCGCACCCCGACTTTAGAATGAGAAAGCCTCAGTTTAAGAATTACTACCAGCCGTCGAAGAAACAAAAAAACAATGAGTTGGTCTTTGTAGGAGTCGCAGGACTGGCAGGAGGCGCCGCCTTGGCGTATTTAATATAATGATCGTCTTTTGGAAAGCGATAAGAATGACTTTACCACTTATTTGAATCCTCCCATCAAAGCCCATACAGTTCGGCTGGTCAGTTGCTCTTTGTACAATTCTTGGTATAATTTGACCAAGGCATTGATCACCACGCAAAAGAAGCCTAACAGTTACAAAGGCGTAATGCTCCCAGATGGACATTACACGCCAATCACCCTTGCTAAGGAGCTCGCCAAACACGGTTATACTCTCACCACAGGGTTGCCGCACGAAATGACCCTCAAACATAACCTACCTAGCGATTTCTCATTGTCCCTCGGAAAGTTTGAACCATTGGGATCTTTACTTGGAATTCAACGTAAGTCAATTACCAACACGGCAGTTCCCGTAGGTTGGAAAGTTGCATCCTCTTACGAAGTCTATTGTGATTTGGTCTGCAGTTACAGCAACGGAAATCCCTCCCATCTTATGTCTAAGTTTTCACCCAAAGGTAATCCATTCGACCTGGTAGAATACACACCCATTTCTTTAAACTATGATTTGTCTTGTGATTTGGTAGAAAGCATAAACATCACCATTAAAGTGGACGGAAAGACGGTGGATTTTAACGGACGTAAGATCAATCTCGTCTTGGAATTCATATAATGGGTCGAACTGAGGACAAACTCAAAAGGATTTACTACGGACCTGAAGGCTATTGGAAAGGAGTTGCGGCTATCAAGAAACTCGCAGCCGCAGCCAGGGTATCCGACGAAACGGCTAAGAATTGGTTAAAGAAACAAACCATCTGGCAGGTTTATCTTTCCGTGCCTAAGTACATTCCCAGACCCAGCTTTACCGTAAATACCCCCAACGAAGTTCATCAGGCAGATTTGCTTTTCTTACCACACGACACGGTGAGAAGAAAGACCTATAGATACGCTTTGACCGTGGTTGATATCGCAAGCAGATACAAGGACGCCGAACCCATAACCAGCAAGGATTCTGGGGAAGTTGCAGAAGCCCTAGGTAGGATTTATAAGCGCGTTTTGAAATGGCCTAAGCTGCTGCAAGTGGATTCGGGGACGGAGTTCATGGGCGTGGTTACCAAGACCCTGAAAGACCACGACACCAAAATTAGGAGAGCCGAAGCAGAGTACCACAGAGGCCAGAGCATTGTCGAAAGATTCAATAAAACCCTGGCTGAGCGTCTCTTTGGATACCAGTATTGGAAAGAGCTGGAAGATCCCTCCAAACGCAACAAGGAATGGACACAGAGACTCCCCCAGGTCATTGTGGCTTTGAATAACGAGGCGGCCAGGGCTACGGGAATGAAACCCAAGGATGCCATAAAAAAGAAACACGTGGAACACAAGTCCTACGTCAGAAGTTCGAGGGCCGTTGGACTAAAGGAAAAAAAGCTCCCCCGCGACATAGTGGTCAGGTACCTCTATCAGCCGGGGGAACTCGAAGGTGGCAGTAAGAGAGCCACGGATCCTAACTGGTCTTTGGAAACGTATGAGATTTCAAAGTCCGTCACTAAGGAAGGGCAACCCGTGTTATATTACCTAAATGGCCCAAGTCGTGGATTTGTTAAGGAAGAGTTACTCATAGTTCCTAAAGATTCAAAGTAGTGCAGCACCGCGCGCCCGATTGCACTCTAGGCATGTCAGTCTTACGTTGCCTCTGCAATGCCCGCGTTTGTTATTTATGCGATCCACGGAGAACTGCTGATCGTCATTCGGGTCAAACCTCCATAGTAGCGGTATGTTAC
The DNA here is from genome assembly GCA_011057435.1 of Actinia equina. Lineage (NCBI taxonomy): Eukaryota > Metazoa > Cnidaria > Anthozoa > Actiniaria > Actiniidae > Actinia > Actinia equina. The sequence goes on along the minus strand of WHPX01000119.1, from coordinate 22,971 downwards.
ATTTGGCGCAGCGTGCCCCTTTCTTGTAGACGTCGTCCACGCATAGGTCGAACGTCATATTTTTTTCTTCGTCGTGTTTTTGTAGCGAAGGAGTTTCGTAGCGATGTTCTCCTTTGCTACTTCTTCCGGGGTCTTATCGTACCGTAATTGCGGACCCCAGGCTCTTTTTAACTGTTTGGCATACTCCACACGACTTACGGCGGTGTATATCAAATTGCTCCAACACAGCCGCTGGTCTATGATCCACAAGGTTTCTGTTATGGTAAGCCCCTGCGCGCTGTGGACTGTCATGCAATAACCCAAACGCCAGTCTGGATGGGAGGTAATTCTTTCCACCATTTTCATGGGCACCCAAACCTTATCGTGCGTTACTGCGTTTTCCAACCGGGTCTTAGTTCCCGGCACCCAGACGTCTCTTTTCTGCATTCGGGTGTCGTGGGGTTTGTAACAAATGGGCACCAGATGCCCAGGGAAGCGTTCCTGGTGTATTTTGAGTAAGTCTTTCTGTATGCGGGACTGCGCGTTTGTTACTCAGCACCAAATCCTCAGGATGCCATGCGTATAGGAAGTCCTCGTAGGATTTCGCTCGTACGCGTTTACGCAGTGTTTTGCATTGCTGGGCATCACTGAGGCCCCTTAATTCCGCTTTCAGATTTCTTACTTGATCCTTACTGCGGTAGTCGGTGTTAATTTCTTCGCAGTAACTGGTCATTTCTTTTAACCATTCGTGGGGCATCTCTCCGGCTATTGGAGGCGGTTGACACGGATCCCCGGCAAATATCACTTGGGATTTCCCACGGAGGAAGTCTACGAATTCTTTGAGGATTTCTAATGGCACGGTGCAAATCTCATCCCAAAGTATCACCGGAGGTATGTCGCGTATTGCTTCCGGTACCCACTTTTGACCATTCCAGCGAAAGAAGCTGTGGTAGGTTTGTGCGTCGTAACCCATTTCGAAGAGTTCTCTTTCCAAACGGTGCGTTGGCGTTAACACCTTTATCTTTGGAAAGAGTTCCAAGACACGCGTTGTCTTGCCGCTACCTCCGGTACCGTAAAGGTAAGAGAAGCGTTGGTAGGAAATGGGGTCTGCAACTGACGGTAGTGGCTCTTTTGTAGGCGTAATGGAACCGCGGAGGTGTTCGCCGTGATATTCTACACGTTCTCTCCAAGCTTTTATCTCTTCGTCTTTGACGCGCCATTGACCGCTTTCTGCGAGCTCGTCTTCGGTGTAGAATTCTTTCATCTTCTCCAACACTTCTGGCTTTACATACAGGGAATCCGTAGCTACGCGTGGGATGTCCTCTTTGTCAAACCGTAAGAGCATCGCAAGGAGGTTTATGTGCGCATATGCGAGCATGCTGGCACGCAGATGATAATACTGTGGTCGATGGTCTTGGTAGTAACACAGCGCATTCCATTTCTTTTCTTTTTGGCCTTCTATGAAATAGTCCCACTTTTCCACGGATACCATCGTTCCATCATCATGCGCTCGCTTTATAAGGAAACTTAATTCGCCTTCGTCCGTTATTAAACGCCGCTGCATATGTTTCTCACCTTCTTTTGCGCCTTGTGTGAACTTTCCTATGATTATCCTTGCTGTGGGGTTATGCTCCGGTAACCATTTCGTGAAGGAGGAGTGACAAAGTATGGCTTCATGCGCAGTGTATTTCAGCAATTGGCGCTCTTCGAGGAATTTCAAAAGGGGTATGGGAATCCATTCCTTTTCCTGTAAATGCTTCCCATACCACGCGTAAATTATGGGGTGTAAGCCCTTTGCTAACTTCCAAGACGTTAATCGCACGAATCCAGTTGCTGGGGCGTCGTAGTGACCGTCTAAGGACACCCTAAAGAATTGGGAGTCTGGATGTCCGTAACGGTCGTAATATTCCTTACAATCCCCTAGGCCTTTAAATGACGCAGGGTAACAGTGTTTCATATCCAAGGAGACGTATTCGTCTTCGTCGTACTCCATGTTCCAAAGACCTCCGTGACCGTGTTCTACGCAGGCTTTGGAGATATCTTTGAACTCCTTTGGGGTGGGTTTCCATCCATTTCTTTTCTTTGCGGCCAGAAAGTCCAAACTACGACTGCTAAGGACCTCGTCTGAGAAGTCTTCCCCTAAGGTCTCGCAGGCGCTCTGAATGCGTTGGTGTTCGATTTCGGGGCGGTAAAGAGTACCATCTTGCGTCATAAATTGACTTCCTTCTGAATCCATCAACCATACGGAGTTCTCGTGGACTAATTCTACCAACGGAGAAGCTTTATAGACCTTAGTTTCTTTCTTTTTGGGGAACCTGAGTTCGCGCCAAGCGTGTCCATTATGCTGGTAAATTACGATAGGAGCACCCCGGCCCCCATACTTGTGCGTTCCGGAGTAGATAAAGCCGTCGGTAATGTCTTTCACATGTATGCGCCTTTCTAACGCGGTTTCCAACTTCTTGATGTTGCCTATGGTGGCTCCTGCTCTGCGAGTAGCATCTTCCCATTTCCTGATGGCTTCTCTCCTCTTTAAAGTTAGTTTACCTCCGCGTGAGGAATCTTCGAAGAACTCTCTAACCAGCTTCCCTACGCAGTTACCTGGATGGCGCATTGGTTTGAGCTTCTTAACATCCGGCTTCTTAATCTCATACGCACCGTAAATGACCACGGTAACCGGGTAAGCAACTTCGTAGAACAGCATATCTATTCCTTCGAGTGCTCCAGGTCTGGTATCCTTATTCAGAACGAACAAGCTTTGCTTACCAGACGCTCGTATTGGATTCCTGCCCTTTTCTATTATCCACTCGCCGTCTAAATACTTTATAAACGTCAACTCCAAACGGTATTCACCTTCGGGCATCAAATCGATTATCCTTTCTGCTCTTTGTTCTGTCATCGTCTCATCTGTATCTCCCTCCATAAATGTTGTGAAGGCAAAGTCCGCATCCAGGCGATCCAACACCTGAGTTCTGAGCTTACGCACAGTTTTGTTTCTAATGCTAGTGATGGTGTCCATCTATATCTAAGGAATATCTTAACCTCCGTTTGCGGTACCCAAACACAGCAGCAGTAAGGGACTTATCGCTGATGCGGCCGGATCGCGGAAGACCCCCTGTAGGGCATTTAACCTACCTCCAAAACCCCAGGGGGGGCTGGTGTTTTTCGATATGTGATTTTTAGCAATGCGGACGCTCCGCGTGTCCCCCTTACTGCTGCTAGTCGTAAGTTATACTTTATACTATTTAACAACTGTCATTATTTGAAAATAAATATATAACAAGAATCTACCTTGCAACCTTTGTGGCTGTTCATCCAAATCACTAGCTGGTTTTGCAGCTTGAACGAGTGGCATTAGCACCCCGATGGCAATCTCTTCTGTTGAAACCGTCGCCTCCATCAAAACTATCGAGGCAGTTCTTCAATGTGTCCTTGTCCTCTTTTACATCTTCATCGCTTTCAAATGACTGATCCTCGTCGCTATCCTCTCGTTGTACGAGCTCAAGAACCTGCTCAAGATTCAAGCGAGCCGCCATTTTGAAAAGTACGCTCACGCGCAAAACCGCTGAACAAAAGGAATGTCAAAATGAGCGATTTCGAGGCTATTTATACCAAGGGTGTATTATTTCATCGTTAAAATGGTTTGCTTGAACTGCCTTTATAATTTGGATTTCTGTAGGCTTTATGTCCGATTGTTTCCCTTTCACTGCGTTGCGGATAAACTTTATGCATAGGGCAATTACTCGCTTAACACGAAACCAGCTGGAATGGCGTTGAGCGTCATCTTCGAGAGAAGTTACTGACTTTCCTAGTTCTGTTGACGTGGTTGCTACGCTTGCTGATTTCTTGATCTCTGGATCATTTTCTTGTAGATCATATGGTTGTGATGTTGGTGCTTCTTCCTCTTCATCAGTTTTCCACAGAAAGGCTGGTCCTGACAACCATTTCGAAATCCTTCAGCTGGTGTGCACGGAGGCCTCTAGACCCTTCATCTGCTGGGTTATTCTTGGTGTCGACGTACATCCATTTGTCCACCGAGGACATGTCTTGGATTTCTTGTACAGAGTTAGCTACGAATATATGGAACCGTCTGACTGCATTTGCAATGTAACTGAGAACAACTTTACTATCGGTCCAGAAAACCTCCTTTGTTATTTCGATGTCTAGCTAGCGCCTTAACTGTTCATTCACACGAACGATACGCAACGATACGAAACGATACGCTGCTGTCTTCTCTATACGAGGGACATTTAACTTCTTTAAGGGGGTGACTCGTGCCTTTCCCGCAAAAAATGAACCACGGAGTCTACCAGTGTTGTTGACGAGTCTGAGTTAGCTGCACTGACTGCAGCCTTTGAAGCTTTCATCGATTACTTCATCGAAGTCTTCTGGTTTGTAGCAGCGTGGAATTGTAAGACTTTCCACATGTGGAATTTGAGATCTCCATTTACGTCATCTATAAACCATGTCGTTAGGAATTGGATCATCCCAACCGATGTCGAGACGGCATAGGTCTTGTAGTAGCGACTTGCCTTCTAACACAACTGGGGCGAGGAAGCCTAAAGGATCGTAAATGGAACTCACTGTAGAGAGGATGCCGCGCCTTGTAGGTGGACGATCTTTCGATGAGATTACGAACTTGAATGCGTCTGATTTTGTACACAACTGTACCCCAAGTGCACCTTTCATCGTTTTTTGATTTAGCTCTAAGTCCTTCACATCTTTTGCTCTGTCAGACTCAGGGATTTTTTCAAGCAAGACTTTGTTATTCGAAATTGTGAAGGTTGACTCCACCGCGTTTGCACATCTCCTTTACGTCGCTCACGAGTTCAAACGCTTTGTCTACTGATGGTACCGACTTCAAGCCCTCATCAACGTAGAGGTTACGGCGCACGAACTCTGCTGCTTCTGTTCCGAGGCTGCCTTCGTTGTCATCAGCTGTGGTCTTGAGGGCAAAGTTCGCACAACCTGGTGACGAGGTCGCGCCGAACAGGTGCACCGGTGCACATGTCATTCGATACTTCTTAGGCTCACAAGAAGTATCGCCATCCTCCCACCACAAGAACTGCAGCAGATCTCTGCAACTCTCTGGGACCTTTACTTGATAGAACATTGCTTCGATGTCGCACATTATTGCAACGGTTTCTTGTAGAAATCTGTATAGGACACCCGTCAACCTGTTCATCAGATCAGGCCCTTGCAACAGGTGGTTGTTCAGTGTCTCTCCTTCATAGCAAGCCGAGCAATCGAAAACTAATGTAATATAATACTAATGTTTCGTTGAAACGGGGGTTGAATCATTTTTCGATTTCTCTTGAAAAATTAAAGAGACAAACAAACAAATAAATACTTTTATTTCTCTGAAATTGAAAAGAAAAAGACTTTATTTTTAAATTGCAAAAACTAAATCTGTCGCGTTACACATTTCAGTCCTGCCGCTCAGTCACTAAATAATTGTAAACAGAAGTTCCCGGGTATAAATTGTTGTTAAATTCTAGGTAAAATCAAATGTAAATTTTTTTTGCGGTATTTGTCATTATATTACATTGAACTTGTATGCTGATGATGTTTTTATGATACTTATGGTGCTAAATTAAGATTTAAAAATCCAAAAAGTTATGCAAATTTGTCAATCGCTTTGATTTGGCCGACCGTCTGAGCTCTTCAAAATTTCTGTAACTTTTAGATTATATTTCTCATCGTAGAACAAAAACCCCCAAAAATGACTTCACCCACGATTAGAACATTATTTTAGCTTTTCAATTTCTTAATATCAACGTTTTATTTTATTTAGCACACGGATAAATCATTTTTTGAACATTCCTCATTTTTGACGCGGAGCCAAAGCACCCTGGTGAAAAAATATTTTTCGCCACTATGAATTTATTCGAACACCTTGAAATTCCATCTTTTTAATGTTAAAACACTATCCCAAATACTTTCCCAAGATTGAGTCTTAGATATTTTTGCAAAGGCGCGCGAGGCCCCCAAAGTTGGAGTATATTTTGACTCTCTCAGAGAGTCAATTATGCACGAATTTGTTTTTCTCGTTTTTCTCGGATATAAAGCGATATTTCGGCAAATGAAGTATACCACGGTTTATATCGTATCAAGGCATTTCTAATTCCAAAATATGAACGAATTCGATTTTTCGGCTGTTGCCGGCGTATGGTCGATTTTTGCTCACATCTTCTCTTAATTTTCTCCAAATATCGTGCTTCTACAGCAGAATCAAGCTTTTTCGATAATTTTTGGATGATGTGGAATTTGAGCTTGATTCCACGAAGAAAGTTACAATAATTAGTCTTTTCGCTTGCGTTTGCATATATGTACATGTGATTATGAAACCTGATATGTACACAAATTTGAATGCTGCAATGCGTGTGACGTCACGTGAAATCAATATATTGATCCAAGAGCGTCCAAATCTCAATTGGTGTCACAGTCGACGATAATTCTTTTTCATCAAATGGTAAAAATTGCTTATGAGGTTGATGATATTAAAGCAGTGGGAACATAGGCCACTTGGTTTTTGTATTTGTTGGGACAGAAAAGCAGACTCTTAGTTATCTGGGTCATCAAGAAGCTCAGTAACGGTACTCTTATCAGGGTTGTGAAATGACCGCACTCAAGGACAGCCATGTTTCTCCTGCAACTTTTCTTTGTTCTCGGCCACAATGTCAAGAATGATCGCTAGTGTTGATTGAGGCAGCAGTGCTTGCTAGTTTCTGGCTCTCATAGGCGTCCCGTCCGTACTCGGCTGACTGTGCCTCACATAAACTTCTTGTTGTGAGAATTCGATTGGGCCCGGCGATGCATCAGTATCTTGGAGAAAAGAGTTGTGATCGCCATTGTGTTTACCATTTCATTTAGGGTAGCTTTAAGTATACCCAGAAAAACAACACTCAGTTTTTTAACTTTGTCGCCTCATGCACCATTTTTTTTTGGTTTTAGAAATAGCAATGTCGGATATACCCGGTACAGTATCTTAATACCAATGTTGTCATTTGTATAAACCGTGCGAGTCGTATGCCATAAGTCGTATTACAGAACTCACCTTCTCTCTTTTCAACGTCATTTTTTGCTGTATGCAAAGCTACAGACACTAATGGAAATGAGGCGATCGTCTATCTTGTAGGACTTCAGTGTGCGTTATACACTTGTTACAACTGCAGCGTTTTTCTTTGTGACATCGAAGCGCGCTAATCACTCCATGTTTTCTACATTTAGCACAAGTACGACCTGACTGTGCGGTGCATAAAGTCAAGCGAACAAGGCAGGGAGTACGAAACCAACGTAGCTTGGACTTAGCGGCCTTAGCGGCCAAAAAGAGAAAAGAAGGAAAGCTACCCCAAAGGAATTCAAAGACATCTCCAAAGCGTGCGTAGAACACGGTCATGGAGGTCTTTGGAATATGGAGTACGACGAAGACGAATACGTATCTTTAGACATGAAGCACTCCTATCCTGCCAGCTTCAAAGGCCTGGGAGATTCTAAGGAATATTATGACCGCTACGGGCACCCAGACTCTCAGTTCTTTCGTGTTTCGTTAGACGGCCACTACGACGCCGCAGCAACGGGGTTCGTCAGATTAACGTCTTGGAAGTTGGCTAAAGACTTACATCCCATAATTTACGCATGGTACGGGAAGCATCTACAAGAAAATAGAATGGATACCATTGTCATCGTTAAAGTTCATTGAAGAGCGTAAACTCCTGAAATACACAGCGCATAAAGCGATACTTTGCCATAGCGCCTACACCAAATGGTTACCAGAGCACAACTCCACGGCCCGAATTGTCATAGGAAAGTTCACCCAGGGCCCTAAGGAGGGCGAGAAATACATGCAAATGCGCCTAATAACAGACGAAGGAGAGTTAAGCTTCCTCATTAAAAGAGCCCACGATCAAGAAACAATAGTGTCTGTGGAGAAATGGGACTATTTCATAGAAGCCGAGCAGAAAGAACGTAAATGGAATGCTTTGTGTTACTACCAAGACCATCGACCGCAGTATTACCATCTGCGTGCCAGCATGCTGACATATGCGCATATAAATCTCTTAGCAATGCTCCTACGTTTTGACAAAGAGGACGTATCGCGCGTAGCAACGGATTCCTTGTACGTGAAACCGCACGTCTTAGAGAAGATGAAAGAATTCTACACAGAAGAAAAGTTGGCGGAAAGTAGCCAGTGGCGCATCAAAGATAAAGAAATAAGAGCTTGGAGAGAACGCGTAGAATATCACGGAGAACACGTGAGGGGGCACGTAGAACTCACTAAGGATCAACTGCCCTCAGTTGCGAACCCAATCTCTTACCAACGCTTCTTTTACCTTTACGGCACGGGAGGCATCGGTATGACGACGCGTGTGTTAGAACTCTTTACTAAGATAAAAGTCCTAACACCAACGCACCGTTTGGAAAGAGAACTCTGTGAAATGGGCCACGACGCGCAAACTTACCACAGCTTCTTTCGCTGGAATGGTCAAAAGTGGGTGCCGGAAGCCAACAAAGACATACCTCCGATTATACTTTGTGATGAGATTTGCACCGTTCCTTTAGAAATACTGCAGGAGTTCGTAAAATTCCTAAGAGGGAAATGCCAGGTAATATTCGCCGGAGATCCGTGCCAGCCTCCTCCAATAGCCGGAGAAATGCCCCACGAATGGTTAAAAGATTTCGTACACCATGCCGAAGAAATTAACACAGATTACCGCAGCAAGGATCAAATACGTAACTTAAAAGCAGAACTGCGGGGGCTCAGTGACGCCGAGCAATGTAAGACATTGCGCAAACGCGTACGAGCGAAGAAATACGAGGACTTTCAATACGCCTGGCATCCAAAGGATCTGGTGCTAAGTAGACTTACCATAAAAGAAACCCTATGGTTCATAGACCAGCGGCTGTGTTGGAGCAACCTTATCTACACCGCCGTAAGTCGTGTAGAACATGCCAAACAATTAAAAAGAGCCTGGGGTCCGCAACTGCGCTACGATAAGACGCCAGAGGACGTAGCCAAAGAAAACATTGCTAAGAAACTCCTTCGCTACAAGCGGCACGACGAAGAAAAATTATGACGTTTGACCAAGTGTAACATACCACCACTATATAGGTTTGACCCGAATGACGATCAGCAGTTCTCCGTGGATCGCATAAATAACAAACGCGGGCATTGCAGAGGCAACGTAAGACTGACATGCCTAGAGTGCAATCGGGCGCGCGGTGCTGCACTACTTTGAATCTTTAGGAACTATGAGTAACTCTTCCTTAACAAATCCACGACTTGGGCCATTTAGGTAATATAACACGGGTTGCCCTTCCTTGGTGACGGACTTCGAAATCTCATACGTTTTCAGAGACCAGTTAGGATCCGTGGCTCTCTTGCTGCCACCTTCGAGTTCCCCCGGCTGATAGAGGTATCTGACCACTATGTTGCGGGGGAGCTTTTTTTCCTTCAGTCCGACAGCCCTTGAACTCCTGACGTAGGACTTGTGTTCCACGTGTTTCTTTTTTATGGCGTCCTTGGGTTTCATTCCAGTAGCCCTGGTCGCCTCGTTGTTCAAAGCCGCGACGACCTGGGGAGCCTCTGAGTCCATTCATTGTTGCGTTTGAAGGGATCTTCCAACTCTTTCCAATACTGGTATCCAAAGAGACGCTCTGTCAGGGTCTTACTGAATCTTTCGACGATGCTCTGACCCCTGTGGTACTCAGCTTCGGCTCTTCTTATCTAAGTGCTGTGGCCTTTCAGGGTCTTGGTAACCACGCCCATGAACTCTGTCCCCGCATCCACTTGCAGCAGCTTAGGCCATTTCAAAACGCGCTTATAAATCCTACTTATGGCTTCTGCGACTTCCCCAGAATCCTTGCTGGTTATGGGTTCGGCGTCCTTGTATCTGCTTGCGATATTAACCACGGTCAAAGCGTATCTATAGGTCTTTCATATCACCGTGTCGTGCGGTAAGAAAAGCAAATCCGCCTGATGAACTTCATTAGGGGCGTTTACGGTAAAGCTGGGTCTGGGAATGTACTTGGGCACGGGTAGATAAACCTGCCAGATAGTTTGTTTCTTTAGCCAGTTCTTAGCCGTTTCTTCTGACTGCGGCTGCGAGTTTCTTGATAGACGACGTTCCTTTCCAATAGCCCTCAGCCCCGTAGTAATTCTCTTAAGTTTGTCCTCAGTTCGACCCATTATATGTAGTTGATTCAAGCGAAGGATAGGACAAGATTGATCTTACGTCCGTTGAAATCTACCGTCTTTCCGTCCACTTTGATAGTGATGTTTAGGCTTTCTACCAAATCACAAGGCAAGTCATAGTTTAAAGAAATGGGCGTGTATTCTACCAGGTCAAATGGATTACCTTTGGGTGAAAACGTAGACATAAGAGTGGACCTTTTTTCGTTGCGTAACTGTGGACCAAATCACAATAAACTTCGTAAGAGGATGCGACTTTCCAACTTACGGGAACTGCTGTGTTGGTAATCGTTTTGCCTGAGGCACTTAATAAAGATCCCAATGGGTCAAGCCTCCCAAAAGTTACTGAATAGTTTGACATATTTAGTTTGAGGGTCATTTCATGCGGCAATCCTGTGGTGAGTGTATAACCGCGCTTGGCTAGCTCCTTAGCTAGCGTTATAGGGGTGTAATGTCCATCTGGGAGCATTTCACCTTGATAGGTAGATCCTCCCTTATGCACGGTGACCATGCCATTAATCAAATTATACCAAGAATTGCACAAAGAGCAACTGACCAGCCGAACCGTATGGGCTTTGATGGTCAAATAAGTGGTAAAGTCATTCTTATCGCTTTCCAAAAAGACGATCATTATATATTAGGCGCTCATACTTCGCGTCACTAGATGAAATACGCCAAGGCGGCGCCTCCTGCCAGCCCTGCAACTCCTACAAAGACCAGCTCATTGTCTTTTTGTTTCTTTGACGGCCGGTAGTAATTCTTAAATTGAGGCTTGCTAATCCTAAAGTCGGGGTGTGTTTGTGCATAAAGTTTAAAGGCGTAGTCCGTGTTTTCGAAGTTCTTATCCGCCTGCATTTTGTCTTGGTAGTTCTTGTCCAACCAATCCCTGTAAGCTTGTCTTTTTTCATTCCAAGCTGCCACATCCCTTTGATATTTCTCCAGCGCTAAGTCATGCCTTTTTCTTTCAGCATCGCCTTTGTCGCCCTCTGACTAATCTATCCAAATATTGACCGCCATAATTAGCTCCAGTGAATGCTAACGCTGCAATGACGCCGCCTTCGACCACGCTTACCATTATATTTCAGAAAACAAGTTTTCTTCTAGATTTTGGGTAAGTACTTCTCCTTCTGTAAGTAGTCCTTCAACATTACAGCCCCGCCTACTGCAGCGGTCATATTAGCGAAATTTGCGAAGCTCTTGCTTGGGTCTTCAGTAAAGTCTTCTTTGAGCACTTTCTTACCTACCCAACCAATACCCGCAACGATGGAAGTAATAATAGCTGCTTCTTCAACTGTTTTCATCAATGCTGACGACATTATATTACAAAGCGAGAAGGTTATTCCATTTCGGGTATTCTGCTTCTCTTAGGCTCCTGCGTTACATGCACGGCCTTGAATTCCACTTTTGGTTTAGCAGCCCGCCATTGTAAGTAGAGGCTGCCTGCTGCTATAGCGAGTCCTAATGCTCCGATAACGTAGCCCGGATTAATAAATCCTTCGTCCTCCTCTTCCTTCTTTTCCTTTTTGGCTTTGTTCTTCCTGTTCATCTCAGCGAGCTTCTTCCCCGCAGCGACTCTACCCGGAGCTTTAGGCTTGGTAATTTGCTGAGGGGTTTCCTCCGCCTTTGTTTCGGTGTCACTCATCTTATATCTAAGGACTTGAAGGACTTATAGTAACTTGACGACGACTTGATAATGACTTGACGACGACTTGACGATGACTTGACTAAGTCCCGTGAATGACTTGACTAAGTCCCGTGAATGACTTGACTAAGTCCCGTGAATGACTTCAGAAGGACTTACATCGACTTGATCAGGTACCTCAGCAAGTGCTGCCTTGAAGATCTCCTCAACTTGCTTATCTTTTTTGTAGTCCTTCCAAGACACCAGTACCTCCTTCAAGTCGACGTGCTGAGCTACGTGAAGTCCCAAAGATGCGACTGCCATTAACTTACCGCACTTCAAAGACAACCACCCACAAGTTATCTTAAGTTCTTGGGATATGACATAGTCCTCACTTATGTCCTTCCGCAGCGCCTCCACGTCGTCTATGGGCAGCGCAAGTCCAAGCAATTTAGTGGCCAGCTTAATAGCGGAGTCTGCTACGGCATTCGTGGTTTTACTTGCAAGGGCGGCTTCGTACCTCTTATGGAACTTCTTAACCTCCTCTTCTGACAACTTATTAACTTGCTCATGCGTCAACTCCTTGCCTATCATTTCCTTACACTTCCCAGAAGACACAAGGATGTTAAGTTGTTCTTTAAGGTTACTTTCATCTACGGGGACTTCGTCTAAGAGCTGCTCAATATCCATATATGTTAGGAATCATAGATTCCAACCGTGTAGGGAAACCTCAAAGAGAAGATCATTTTGGAATGTTGGTGCGTTTTTAAATGCCGCATGTATTCGTGTAACTGTTCTTTGGATATCTCACCGCCGTAGTCAGAGAGGATGGTTTCCAAATCACTCCGACTGGGAGTGTAGAAGACGACCAGGGAGCCTATGTTTTCCCTGAAGGGTTTAGAGACACTGGTAAGCTGCTGCGAGAGCAACCAAACGCTGATATTGTCATGCCTACCGCTGAAGGCGAGCTTCACCAACTCCGATGTGCGTCTTTTTACGTCGTCCCCACAGGCGATGTCATCCAGAATGAGGAGTGTCTGCGTATCCTTGGGGAATTGCTTATGCCAAAACTTCAAATGGCTGGATAACTCATTAGGGTCTAAGATATCCACAAAGAAGTCGTCATCTTTCACTCCTATGCCTTCCCAGGTGCGGTTATTCACATAGGTGGGGCATAATAGCACTATGTAGTCGAAATGGTATCTAAAGGGCCCCAGGAGTTGCTCTACTACGAACTGCGTTTTACCGCAGCCGGTTGGTCCTACTATAAGAGCATTGCAGGGAATATGTTCTGGGTACATTATATATACGATGGACCCAGTGGAAGCAGCAAAAAGGATTGCTGGCGACATGAAAGATAAAAGGAACACCATAGAAATGCAAAGGGAGGAGATTGACCGTTTGAAAGAGCGCGTGCAGGAATTGTATGATGAAATGTGCGGTCTGAAGCGCGCGAAAAGATTTGGTGCGCTGATGACGATGGCCGATTGGGCTGCGGAGTCCGTAAAGGATTTCATGCGGTATCCCCTGTAGGATGTTAACAATTAGGTTAAATAATCGTTAAGGAATGACATACCTCAAAAGAAAGGCGTCTCAGAATGTTAACGATTAGTTTAAATATTTGTTAAGGAATGACATACCTCAAAAGAAAGGCGTCTCAGAATGTTAACGATTAGGTTAAATATTTGTTAAGGAATGACATACCTCAAAAGAAAGGCGTCTCAGAATGTTAACAATTAGGTTAAATATTTGTTAAGGAATGATACTATCTCTTAAAGGATGTGTCTGAGAATGTTAACAATTAGGTTAAATATTTGTTAAGGAATGATACTATCTCTTAAAGGATGCGTTCGATAAGGAATGTCGAAATAAATGCATGTTAAACAGGGAATCATTTCTTTAGGGACGTGCGTTATCCCTTAACAAATATTTAACCTAAATGTTAACATTCTAAGATACGTTTCTTAAGAGGCACGTTATCCCTTAAGATAAAGGTGCGTCTTCATTCCTTAAGTAATAGCATACCTCAAAATAAAGGTGTCTAAGAATGTTAACGATTAGGTTAATATTCGTTAAGCATCAACATACCTCAAAAGAAACGTACCTAAGAATGTTAACAATAAGGTTAAATATTTGTTAAGGATGTTAAATGGAGGTTAACGTACTGCTAAGTATAAATGAACTGTGCGGTGTGTAAGAAGAAGTTCAGCAGCAAGCAAGGCTACAATACCATGTCCGTAATGGTGTTTGCACAAAGGAACTAAGTAGTAAGTTTGTAATGACTGCGGTAAGGAATTCAGTACTGTTCAAAAGATGCAACAACATCAGGATAAGCGTATTTGTATACTTTGCAAGGGCTGTAATAAGGAATTCCCTTTAGGAATGCGGCAGCATTTGAAGAGAGGAGTTTGTGATCAGACCAGACAGTGTAGTTTCTGCAATAAGGTACTTAGTAGCCGACAACGTCTTCAAACGCACCGGAAAACGCATGAAGTAAGTTATAAGCTCCTCTTTGGGGCGTATGACTTAGAAGGCGTGGATTGTTACCAATGTGCGGATTTGATGTGTCGCTGCCCGCATAAAGAGAATTACTTAAGGAATCGCATAGATTACCATAAGAAGATAGTCCGTACTTTTCCCTCTTTTGAACGCGCCGAAGGCGTCCTGTGGACTAAAAGGGAGTATTGGAGACAAGAGTGTGATCGTTGTGGTTGTGTCAGAGAAGAAGAACATATCTTCAACTGTCTTAACAAAGATTTAACCTAATTGTCAACATTCTAAGACACCTTTTAAATGAATAGCTTTCATACTTAACAAAGATTTAACCTAAACGTCAACATTCCTGAGGTGTTCTGACACGCTATGTGGCTGATTAATATATGGTAGCGCACCTAATGGCATTCCTTGGGGAATTTATGATCGTCTTAGGTATATATGGACTGCATTACGTGCGAAGCATCAAATGACTGTACGTTCCCTAAAGTTCAGGTCGTAAAAGAGCGTGCGGACCAACCGCAGAAAATCGTTAAAAAAAAGCAGTCCTCTTCGCAGAGGAAAGGTACGACTGCCTCTACTGTCGCCATACCTACTTAGGCTGCGACTTTACCGACCACTGGTGTCGCGCTGATCCTAAAGCGCGTAGAACTCATGCCGACGCTTTATTCAGTCGCAAAGTGGATTGACCTCCCTGTTACGTTCGATGTCAAACTTCCATCGCCCGTTAACTTTCCCATAGCTGCGCAAGTGGGTAAATTCCTCGCCTTGAAGGACATACCGCACGCAATCCGGCGCCCATAAGGAGTACTCTGCGCCCTTATCGTCTTTGAGGACTAACCGTAAACGGTCGATGTCTTCGAAGACGACGTAATTTTTTATTTCGTATGCTTTACCGCAAATCAGGTCACGCCAGTGTATTTGGTTGACGATCATTATATCTATGAAATATTCTTAAATGCGTTGCCCTCGTCTCCGTAGTCTTAAAGCGTTTGCAGCACCACCGACAGGGAATACGGATGCCCTCCGCGTAGTTGCTAAGGGCACGACAGATGACGTCATAATCGTTGCTAACCATGGTCAGGTAACCATTCGCGTCATACTGCGAAATTATCTTGCGTTGGTCTGCGGAGAGTATGCCATTTCCTTTCGGCGTCTTTAATTCGATACAAAGCCCTTCATACCTTAAATGCGCGTTCAGTATTAAGAGGTCGGGTTGACCCCTTTGATAACCCTTCTGCCAGCATTTTATGCGTTTGCTGTCGGAGTCTTGCAATTCCCCTAAGCCTGGCGCTATGAGCATTTGGGGGTAGAAGCGGCGTATGTAATCGACGACTTTCTTATGTAAGTCAACTCATTTTCCATCTTGAGACTAACTTGTTAGGGCCGTCAAAGCGCCGTTCTATCTCATACTTGCCGGTCTTCCTTAACGCAGGCAGTAGTACCTCGCCCAGCACCCATTTCCTAAATTCCTTAGCCGCAGACTTTTCAGATCCAAATATTAACTCGGTAAAGACCCATTTCAGTAACGTAAACGGAATGCGGTTGTGCATTAAGGGTGTCGATGTGGCCGACACCCTTTATAGACCCTCTAAAGTCACCTTGTTTTCTTCTGAGACATGCTTTCCTTGCTGCGTCCCTCGAGTTGGCATACCCCAATGCTAAAGCTACGGACTTCGCTTTGAAGTAACAGTTTGTCGCCTTGCATTATGCATTGCAGTTGGTTCGTTGTTTTCGAATACGCGAAGCATCGTATATCTGAGAAATATTTTAACTTTTTAATATGCAACGCTTTTTAGTTGGTTCATTTCTACGCTTAGCTGCGCGTCAGACACGACGAAGATGTAGCAGTTTATCTTGTCCGCATCACTTGCGGAGGCATTCTTGTGCGTTTGATCTCCAATGTTATGCCATCCTGCGTATTTACCAGCCGCAGACCCTGTCCATGCATACTCTCATCGTTCGTCGTTGCCGCATGTCGATCCATAACGCGTACTTGTCTTTGAAGAATTCCTCAGGAGACACCTGGTCGCCAAACTTACGCATTGCCTCTCTGTACGTATCTGCGGGCTTTATTCCCTGGGAGTAGACTTTGTTTGGAACGCCGTTTATGTTGACCCCTACGTTAGTAATGTTGGGGTTGTGAAAGGCCTCGGAGTCACGCTTTACCGGCCTCATAGGGTTTAGCAAACACCAGCATCAGCCCCGTGAGACTTCTTCGAGGGAGGTTAATACTTTGGTTGATAACCTCGTCCGTCTTATCCAGGAAGCTGAAAGTCTTGTACATCACCACGTGGTCGTAAAGGAATGCCTTGCCTGAGCTGTATTCCATACCCGCACTTCGGGCCAACTCCTCAGAATATACCGTCTCGTACTGTAATTCTAAATTGGTGATAGAATAAGGATGGATACTACCAGTAAGTGCAGCTTGCGCTGTGTCCATTTCTAGGATGTTGGTAGTGTCTGCTAACGTTACTTCAAACTGCAGTTCGGATAATTGCCTGGGGTAATACACACCGTGGTTAGAAATAACTTCAAAGTCTAAGGGAATCACGTACTTGCTACCATAAGCCGTTTTTACTCTGGTAGCGTCTGCTACTGCGGTTGGCTGCCCCGGAGTCCGTAGGCGCTGTCTTAGTATCACTTCGCAATTTCCTTAGGATAACGCTTCCGATTTCCTGTTTCTATTCTTTTGTCCACGGTCGAACGCGGTCAACCATACGTCTTTTTACGTAGTATACAGGTCGTACCTATGTAAGTCCAAAAGGGATTCCCCTGCGAACTTAATTCTCATCTTAGACACCAAGTTGCGACCTACGTTGTTTACTGTGGTAATTTTCTATTTTCGTACTTGGTTGTATTGCTAGGTCAAACCTAACGCTAACGTTCCGGGCACTAATACTAAGTTATCCGTTAGACGGGGTACACCTACATACAAGGTTTCCCCTGGTTTGGCGCTAGAAGGAGGTAAAGGTAACCCGGTGAAAGGTACGTTCTGCTTTCAGTCCGCCAACCTGCTTAGGAAGGAGGTTAGGATTTAACTTTGAGCTTATCATATATAATGGAGGTAGAAGGTACCGACTTCGATCCCCTTACCGAAGAAGGTCAAGTAGATATCAACGATGAAGAATACGATGAATGACTAAGGTGCGGAGACCGACCCCCTAATTTACGACGCAGCTTTACATAATGAGTATGGCGATAGATGGAGAAGCTTCAAGGCAGCCTTAAATCGCATGTGGCAATCGAAGAACCGCGGACCCGTCCCTGAGTACTTGGAACTTCAAAACATAGAGGATATAAGCCCTGCGTGATAGGGATAAGGCGCAAGGGCCCTGGAGGAGGCCAAAAGCTCTGGCGCCTCGTCGGAAGCGCTGCGGGAAACGTTGGAAGAAAGGGAGGAAGATTATATGAAGCAGAACCAGCGACTTGCCGATGCTCAGGAGAGAGAACTTGCCGATAGGGACCAGCAAATTACGGAACTAGGGGATCGGATGCGTAAAGCCCTGCTCGATAAGAACCTAACCGAAGCTGAAAAGAATAAGATAAAGTTGGAATACGAAGCGCAAAAGAGGCAAATCGAAAGTAAAAACGAAATCATAGTAATAATCAAGCGAGAAGCTGAAAGGCTTTGGATGAAAGGGACAAAGCCCGACGCGCCTTCGATCTTGCCCTGCAAGACCTTAACAAGACTCAGGAGAAGCTAGAACTTAAAAGTTACCATAGCTAAATCTTTGGAAGAACAGGAGAAGTTGGTTGCCGAAATCAACACTAAGGAGGAGCAAATCCGGCAAAGAGATCAGGCAATAGAAGACTTGGAGGGGCAAGTCGACCGGCAGCGAGAAGTAGTTGCGGACCAAACCCGCCCCGAAGAGGAAAGGGAGGCTGCTCAAAAGGAAGTAGATACAGCTCGAAATACGCCTTGCGGAATTACGGGTGCAAAAGGAAACTTGGAAAGAGAATTGGGACTACCACTAAGGAAAAAATAAAAAGAGCTTTGGTGAAATATGGTGTTCCGCTGGCATTTGCAGTCGCCATTTCCTCCGTAGTAGGTGTGATCCTTAGCTCCCTTAAGGCTACAGGCGCGGGCGTAAAGGCAGTAGGCAATGGACTAACGGACTTAGGAAAAAAAATGGCAGCCGGTTTTCCTGGGCTGCTTGGTAGCGTTTTAAGCCTGGTATTAAGAACCGGCGGAGAACTGTTAAAGTTCGTGGGGAATAACATTTGGATCCTCGTAGTAGCTATCGGCGGTGGTGCTCCTGAAGAAGAGGAAGGTGTAGGCTTATCTGGGTACGTTACTGGAGGCTTATCGTCGGGTGTCCGAGGCATCCTCGACTTGGGATAAGTAAAGATAGTATTCGCGCCGCCTTGATAATTTGGTGCTAGCGGCAGGACGCTCATAGTGCTAATAGGCTTATGACACCAAGTAGCATCTTGGGAAAGGCTCGCAAAGCCACCTATCCTTACGGGCCATCATTGGGGAGCATTTGCAGCTTCGCATATTTGCAATTGACTATCATATGAAACGTTACTGGCGTTAGGTCTTCTGCGCTTGCTGGAGGCGGCTCCAATGAGAAAGGGCTGGGCTCCTAGTATTATTTTTCGTCCTATAAGGCAGCAATGGATGGTTATTCTCATCGACAAGACTAAAACCCACGTTCGCACCCCGATCCCCTTGTGTTAAATTTGGTAATGGTACAAATAAACTACCGTCGCTAAAAACCCCACTACCACTTCGCTATCAACATTTCACCCGGTCTACGCCCACGCAATTATTACCTCTCCATCATCGTAAGCCCCTTTCGCCTTCTAGACACCCGGGTTAAATTGTACCACGGGGTTCCACCTTAAGCCCCTGTGGGATTCATATATTTCAAAGACCTTATAAGCACCCGTTGAAGTCGCTTAATGGTTTGCCGCTTGGTTATATTTTTTCCTCTCGGATCTTATTGCTCTATGATTTACCCCGCCAACGCTCCCTCAGTATCGTCCCCTCTGTCCGCGCTACTTAGCAGCTTACCTTTCCCTTGACAAATCAGCGTCCAGGCCTGGAGGAAAGTCCAAACGGAAAAAGAATTCTCAGCGCTTCGGCGGGGGGTTTCGGACTCTACGGACGGAAATGGTCCCCGAGAAATGTTCGGTTTCACTACAGCCATAGGCTTTTGCACGAATGCCACTCTCATCCAGGAACGGTAAGCCGATAGTTGGACGTGAAGCCGTTCCGTGCTAACTGCACCAATACTACAAAGGGATTTTACTTCCTTTCCCTGAGTCAGTACCCCCACGCCCCCCGCCTACGCGACCCCCATCCCACATAGTGACTATTTAAACACCAAGTCATGCCGCTCCCGCTACTCAATTTTTTGACCTCTACATGTGTATTCGGAACCTAGACCCACAATATACTCCAGCTACAAAGGCGGGTGTTAAGTAGCATCATATAATAACTCAGACCCAAGGCTTGCTGATGTGTAAGCTTGGTATTTTACGTAAGCCTTAGGTCCATTACGCAGGCTATCGTGGGCTTTCGGTTATCCTTCTTTTCCCTTTACAGTTTTTGTCTGCATGTGTGTGCGTCCGTGGCTTATCTAAACGTGCTATTCTCTTGGCATCTCCACGAACACCCGACCCGGGGATGTTCCTAAGAGTGTCAGGTTCACAGTAATTCCGCCCCCAAATCCCTCATCCGCCCTCTTTCGCTTGATTTTTTTAAGCTGTAGTTGTGTCCCCCTTGTTTAACCCCACGACCGGACCTAATCGGCCCCCCGTGATCCGAAACTATTTAATACCGGCTCACGTAACCAATTTCAACAGGCTGATTCCCCCCAATTTGGGCATAATCATAGTCCTCTCAACCACCCGTTGATTTCCCCTCCCCCCCCCCCCCCCCCCCCCCTCCCTCTTCCCTGCACCGCCCAATCCTGATACCTTTGAACCCCTGACCTTAGAGTTATTCATCTACAATAACGGCGCTTTCCACAACAGAGGACTCCAGGGAATACCCCTCTGTTGAGTTTCCTGTGACGCACTCTAACACCCCGGGCTCATCATCTAACGAGATGGTGGTGCGGTGCCTGCTAACATGGCTCCTAGGTTATTTTCCGATAGTTTTAGTATGCACTTCAACTAGATTCGACTGCTCGATAATACAGTGCTCAGCATTCTTAACCCACCATGCCCTTTTGCGATGCAATAGAATGGTGCCAAGGATACCTTGCTCTTTCGTTCTTCGTATGGAAGTAAATTAATTGTTCTCCTTTCGTTCACTGGCCTTCCTAAGTCTGGAATCCTGCGAAAGGAGCTGGATCTATCCATGCCTGACTCTTTTTCTATGCGGCTCCGACCATACGACCAGCCTACAGTGGAATCCTCTAGACCCGGGCCCCCCCCCAGCACCTCTTTGTTTGCGACAGGTCTTTTAGCCCGTCCCCCGGATAAGATTAAATCTTCATTTATTAATTCGCTCCCCCATGCAACTTGGGTTTCAATGATTTTTTCCCTATCCTTGGGTTGTACCAATTTTGGACAGTATCACCCCCCGGGACATTGTTCTTTGCTGGCTTTCCCCCGCCTAGCGTCTATTACACCCCCACCACCTTCTTGCGAATCAGTTTTAACTACAGAAACATGAAACCTTTTTTTTTCTACCAGATACCAGCAAGACAGGAAGATTTGAAGCATGTACCCGCGGTACCCATACCCTTACACTTCCGGTTGTTTTTTACGCAGCCCCTACGACTAGCCCAAAGTTAATCTGCTGCGGCAAATTAGCGCTATGCGTGGACCTGAAACCATCCTCTGGATTCTTCCCCGACGTGGTCTTCATCGGGTGTTCTCTGATAAAGACCCCTAGTTCCCCCTGCCGTCCAAAGCAAAGGCCCGTAGAATTCTGTCAACCTTGTCCGGTATCTCTCCATTACCCACGACCTACCTTCTGCTCTATTACCATCTTTGCTAGCCAAATGTAGTTTTGCCACAATCTTTGTCTATTCTGTCAATACTGGATTAACTCATCTTGTTCGGTTTCGGTTTTTAATATTGATTTTCTTTTAGGCTATAGTTAGGCCCTATCCCTGCACACGGCAGTACCCGCTCCATCCGGACTCCTTCTCTCACTTCTAACAGGTTATTGCGTTTCCCATCTTTACAGGTTTCAAACCGGCATGTCAACACCATCTCGTTTCCACAAGATCCTTGCCAGACCCCTCCACGACCAATCTCCATACACCGTTTGGTCTTCCCGCTCGCATTCTACCTTCACTTAACATCGTTTCCCCACTATAAAGCGTAGACCTATGGTAATCGTAATGTCGAACTGTCCATACATCAGCACCCTCCGTTGTCCATCCAGAATTGTACCCACACTACCAACACAAACACTCAGAATTCTCCCGTCGGGTCCTAACGAATAACATTTGCTCTGAAAACTGTACCCCTGCCCCCTTGCCAATAAAGCGGAATTTAATATTCTGGCTTATTTGGAGGCTGACAGAACCAAAACACTTTTTACTTTCGGATATAACGTTAGAAAGAATATCCCACCCCGTCCACTTTGGAGCTAGGGAGACCAGCTTACAAAACCATTGCGATATTGGTCTCAAAGGATCCATGTTGCCCAGCATTGACATCCGGCACCGGCGCTTCTGCAACTCGCATACGGGACAGGGAATAGTCTACAGGAGGCGTCTTACCCACCGGCGGGCGCGTTGGTTGGCTAGATGCGATCTGTAGTCATTATCTTGTCGGTTACGAACGGCATATCCTGAACCAGTTCGTCACGGCTACTACCAAAATCTCCTATCCCAGCATGTACACTTACCATTCTCCCATCCGGCCCTTATGGCAAGTAGAAAGTCAAACCACCATTTGGCCCGACCCCTTTTGTCTCAAAGGCTTTGCCGACTTGACATGAAAGCATAGGACAGATTGTAGACATTCTCCTTCTTGATCGTTTGCCGGAAGTAACCCAAGACTTAAAGACAGTTCAAAACCCCGACCAGTCTGCATGAGTGCTCAAAGCTTACAGGTAATAACATCTCCCTTTTTCAAATTTCCATATTTTCCGGGTCAAGACCCCCCCTTGCTCTCACCCAGCCGACCACCCTCCTCGAAGGGCGCGAAAGATTCTACGGACACCGATCAAAGATACTCGAGTTGCTTACTTAAAGAATATACCTCGTCAGTAGGTGATTTTTCTTTGCTTTCTTTTGAAAGCCATAGAGACAGGTGGTTTTTGTTCCCGTCCTTTTCCCTTTAGGCACCTTTCAATGTTCTTATTCTCTAGGACCCCCATCCAATATCTATCTACTTCACAAAAGCGGGTGTGGGGGGTCTATTTGCTGGCATATTTCATAGGATTACGTCAGGGTAATACAGGAATTATCCTTATTCAGCCGACGAATAACCACTCGGCCTTTGCAGATCTGAAAAACATGCGGAATACGCCTAGAGGTAATTTCAGACAAAAAGATAGGGCAATAGCTTGTAATATTTCCCTAGCGTTAATTTTTTCAGTGTTGTCCGTAGACTTTTGGGCGTTTTGGCTCCTAAAGTGGTCATGGATTTTCTGCAATAATTCATCATCTAAATATATCGGAGTAAACCTTGGATAAGACTCATCAGTCTCTGAAGGTTATTTTATCTCTTATATGGCGTTTCTACGACCTCCATTGGCGTTTGTAATATGCTC
>WHPX01000118.1:0-37677 GCA_011057435.1 Actinia equina | reverse complement strand
AGGCAAAAGAAAAGAAAGAATTCTGATATTACAAAAAAAAGTAGTGATAATTCAGATATATGGCAACGCGTTTTACATGAACCCTCAACCTGAACAATGAACTGAATGAATACATGTGGCTGGGTTCGAGAAATTTGACAGCAAATCAATGATTTTGACAATTCAATGCGCAAAGTTATTTTGCATTGAAAGGGCTTTTATGCTTCAAGAAATCATTGGCGATTTACCATACTGGATATTTAAAGTTGAAAGTTAAGACGATTCTAACATTGAAAATATGTGTATAATTGTTCAAGTAAACTTGATGATGATCGATAATTAGAATGTTGCTTATCAGCATATTGTTGAGCGTTTTTTCGTGTTTCGTCTGGGCTCCTTGATATCTTCCACTTAATTTTGCCGTAAAGAATCCCTGGATATAGAATGACCTGTTATAAAATAATAAGATCTCATGATCAACTTTAAGTCAGAAACGATACAATATATAGACCAATCTAATAGCCAGGGCCTGCGGTTTCTTCTGGCCTGCGGCCTCCTTCTAGGTACCATGGACTATTCTCATATAATACAATAATAATAATCATAAATGATGGTAATCATAATCATAATCAATAATCATGATTAATGATGATGGTGAAATAAGGATGGTGGTGATGATGATGATGACGATAATAATAATGACTTGAATTCAAGAGGATTAATACGTAATAGTGTACATACACTAACAAACTTGTGGTCCTCAAAAAATGAATTTGAATACATTGATATATTACGTATGAGGACGTTCGATGAATCTTCTTACCACCAAGGGTAAAATACTGTCACTCCTTTCTGTAAAGTTCTGTCGCTCAGAGTAAAAAAAGGAGCGAGAAACGAGAGACAGCCTTACCCCTGGGTTCCCCAGGATGATGACTTACCACGACCAGCTAGTTGATATTGTCTGGCATGGCAGGCTTGGTGTACCATGCCTACAACGATCAAGAGCGCCAGCAGTGCTCCTGAAGAAACTATACATATCATCCATCCTGACAACTCATAGTCAAAAGAAGATGACGAAGATGATGAGGAGGAGTCTTTCTGATTGTCGAACAATCTTTGTAAGTCTATATAGGTTTTGTGCTGAAGAAGAAAAACCCTTTATAAGACCAAGTAAAAAATAATAATCTTTTTAATATTTATAATTGGAAAAAGGGGAAAGAATAAAAAGTAACAGGCGATATTTTCACTTTGTACCCTACATTATGCTGTAAATAGACATGGTATTTGTCTGCGTTTTGACTAAATAAAAAGCTATCGTTAGGAGAAAAAAGCGCCCGCCCGCTCTCTTTTTATACAAATCCAGACGAGGAACATTTCTTTTACTTGGCTTTTGCTTGAATAGACAAAGATGAACGGCGACGCTTTGCATTTTTTGCAGTGAAATTTTGTTGAGTGAACTATAAACAAAAATCGCACGATCTTCTCGTACAATTTGGAATTAATAGACACGAGTAATGCTTTGAAAGTTTTTGTAATCGCACGAGCCTTTAGGCGAGTGCAATTAAAGAACTTTCAAAACATTACTCGTGTCTTTTAATTTCCAAATTGTACTCGAGGTCGGTGCGATTTCCTGCACTAAAAATACTATAAAATCCTATGAGAGTATAATAATACTAAACCACAAAATCTGAACTAAAAAATAATAATTTGAAAATAATAATAATAATATCATATTATTAATAATATTATAGTAATATTTCATACAAATTGATAATGAATTATTCAAAGGTTTATGAACCTATTGGAATATTATGATATTATTAATATTAATGATTAATAGAATAATGATAAAAAAATGAACAATAACTAAACCGCATATACTAACCTTCTCAAGGATTACTTATCCCTAAGCGTCCTACGCAAACACTTAATAAAGTGATCATCAGTGTCTGTTAGATTCCCTGATAAACTGATCCCAACAGATAGTCTATGGTTAATGTTCTTCAGTACTTTGATCGTGTCTTTTCTTTTGATTGTCTTTCCATATTGTAAAGCAAGTTTTAACTCCGCATAGTTGTAGGATAGAAACATGGCGTCTTCTTTTTGAGCGAAAATACGATTGGGCGTCATTTCTTCGAACTCAATTTCTGTAAGGAAAAATTTTCATCTTTTTTCATACAAATTGATTTTGGATTGTTCAAAAGTTAAATGAAACTATTTGGAATATTATAGTTTGTTCCCAATTCAAGATTCACCACCTTCTGACATGATATAAAGTCTTAATAATAATAATAATAATAATAATAATAATAATAATAATAATAATAAAATGAAATAAGAGAGGGAATCCCCGTGCCCCGTCATGTGCACACTTTGATGCTATTTTTAGAATCTTTGATGCTAATTTTAACTCGTTACCATACCCGCGCAATAATCATGCTTCCTTTTAATGCCTCGTTTTAGGACACGAAAGGCACCATATTTCGCTACGTCAAAAACTGGAAGCCGTCTGCACTCAAAAAATCAACCTATCAGGTTCTTCGCTCAAATGATCTCCAAGCTAAAAATAGCATCAAATTGTGCACATGATGGTTACAAGACTATAAAGGTAAGATTGCTTCTCTTACTTCATATTCTCATTATTTCAAGATTTCAAATGCCAGTTGAAAATTATCTTCGATAAATTGTAAACCTTCATTAGATAGAGTTTATTATTATTATTATTATTATTATTATTATACTAATAATAATATATTATTATTCTAATAATAATTATAATAATAATAATAATAATAATAATATTATTATCATAATATTACCTTCATAATCAGCTAGAAGGTTCAACTCTTCCTCTAAGAAAGCTTTTCCTCCCCTAGGTATATAAATCTGAAACGATGCAAATTAAAAAGTCCTAAAACATGCGATCCCTTTAAAATACTAAGCACGCACGTGCGATTAATCAGTGAGGTCTGTTGACCCCGTGTCGTGGCGGTAGAGGAAGTAGGAGTGGGTGTTGAGAATATCAAAGGGGGTTCGTTAAGAATATTTCAGATTTTAAGGACAGATCCTAAGGACGTTGGAGGCTACAGGAACCAGATTGGCCTTTTAAGGCATCAGTCATGTTGATTTGGAGAGTGGATTCCACCACAAGAGCTTGAGAATAAATCTATGCGGGTTAAACAAAGGCGAAAAAACATGGCCGCCGTGCGATAGAATTCCAATATTCAAATATATAAACTATATACCTTTTTTCCTACAAGGCTAATTTCTACTGGGATTTCTTTGCTTGTAATAAGAGCTGTGAGGTTCGCATGGAACATCGCTAGCGTCAAATATCCTACAACCATCCACAAAACTGACACGATTCGGCTTAAAAATGTCTTTGGCACCAAGTCTCCATAACTGCAAATTAAAATACAACCTGTTATGGACTAGCTGTGGAATTCCTTCCCCGCATATGCTTGGTTGGGCTTCCTGCGGACTACCCCAGTTTTCAAGGTGTTTCAGAGTTTTGTGTTAATCGTTGATATTGTTATTTGTGAATATTTTAACGCTGAATTTAGGCTAGCCCCGTGTAAATAAATGAGTCTGTAATCAAAGTATTTTACGAATTCGAAAATGGTCTATAACTATAACCCAGGCCAAGTGCTTATCTTAACTGCCTGTAAAATTCCTACGACCTGTGCCTTCCCACAATGCTTTTAGTCGGGTTTCCTGAGGAATTCGTAAAGCATATATGTTTATTTGGGCTTCCTGTGGTATTCGTAAGATAACGAGTTCCTTACCCAACGGTCGACATGGTAACGAACGCCCACCAAAGTCCCGCGCAAGATCCGTGATGAAAATCTTTCGGGAAATCTCCATTATTTGCTTTGCGGTCCTTGAAAAAAAAAATTCTTAATGTCAGTCGGTCAATTGTTTGATGTTCCCAACTTTAATTACGTGTATGTTGTATACTTTTGTGTTGGAATGACTTATGTTTGCCAATGTCTAATGCAAAATAGTTCGATATCCTTAGCCGAAAGATTCGAGCCGCCATGCTGCCATATCAGAATATCCGACAGTTGTTCTTATGCGCATGCTCAGGTCGTTTTTACGGCGAACACAAATTTTTTCGCATTGCGCATGCTCCAAACGTTTGCTCGCAGATATTTGCAGTGTCAGCCAATAAGGATTTAGAAAGAAAAGCTTATATGTAAAGCAATATGAACGAGATATATGCTTTTGGTGCCAGTAAAGTGAAAGCACTTGTCACAGTAAAACTTAATCACCTAGCTCTGAGACTGATTGTTTGTTTATAAAAAATTCCTATGTTTGCTGATTCATAACTTTTCAACAACTTCGTTTTTGAATTCAATCAAGTATTATCTCTCCATTTTATTGAAATTCTTTTTCATATTACGGAAAAAAGTTTAAATGTTTTTAAATTTGAAATTCAAACATTAAAAAGCCAATGAAATGCATGATATTTAGCCACTAACACATTTTTGTGCCTTAATTACATAGGACGTTCGAGCCGCGAACACTTGAGATTTTGTCACTTGTTTGTAATGCATACTTTTAATCAAGTCGATTTAAAATAAGATTTATTTCCACACGTTGAATTTAAAGTCAATACATTATTAAAGAGGGCTTGCAGAATATTGAATTAAAGTGCATGCCTATCACCCTTCTGACAATATTCTCAGTATTGATTCTACATGGGGTAAGATGTTCAATAACCTGATAAATCATAGTTTGAGAGCGGCTTCTTGAAGTTATAAAGGTTTTTCCATGTCATATGCTAATGCTGTGACGTATGAGTAGTAATGATTTAATATAAAATTACTGGCACAGATAAATAAAATTTGAAATACGTCATTGTTTTCCCCATTGCTTTTATAGAAATTAGGACAAGTTTGTTTTCACTTAGAAGCCGGTGTTTCGAAAATATTAGTGGCATTTGACTAAGTGTGAAACTAAGTGTACTTTATAAAATTTAAACATGTGCATTTAAATGCGGATTGAATCCTAAAAAGTACTGAATAATCTTTCTTGGAGCATCAAAGATCCAAAAGCTTAGCTTTTGGGGAAATTCAAATGCAAATTTTGAAAATCAATTTTAGGCGACTCAAGAAATTCTAACCATAAGTTACCGGAAAAGACAGTGTAAGCTATATCTTTAATACGTCGGCAAATACGCCGTGATTGATTAAATGGTCGAGGAAGCGGTTCCACAAGAAAAAAAAAAAAGAAATGATATGATATGATAATATAACAATGAATGGGGATTTGTAATCGTTCCCAGAAGATTTTGGTAGTTATAACAAAGCAGACTAACGAAGCATTTTTTGTAGCTAAATAGTGTGGCGCGAAGATCAAATCGATAAAAAAGAAGACAAAAGCGATACTAAGGGGCTGTTTATATGGAGGCGAGCCAGCCCTGTAAGCGGGCTAGCCCGCTTTGCCGAGATCATTGTAAAAAATGCTTTGTGTTTATATGGGGAGACGGGCTGGCCCGCTTACCGAGATCTCGGTTGGGCGGTGCCGAGATCTCGGCAAGCGGGATGGAAAAATTCCCATATAAACGAGCCAGACCGGTAAGCGGGCTGGATTTGATCCTACTGTGCATGCGAAATTCGCTGACCAAAGCGATCACGGTGCCAAATTTTATAAACATGGCGGACAAAGCAAAGAAAAAATACTTTCGATGGGAGGCAGATTTTACCACCATCGCCGCCATGTTTTTATTTTATTTTCACGGGACGAGTTCGTATGCTAACGAAGCTGGATGATCACATGACTGATTTCATCCCGGTAAGCGGGCTGAATTTTCCCATATAAACGCAATCGAAAATTCATCTCGGCCAAGCGGGCTAGCTCGCTTACTGGGCTGGATCGCTCCATATAAACAGCCCCTAAGACATAATATCGGCTAGTATAACATTGGACTCGACAACGTTAACAAAAAGCAATGTTTGTCTGAATATCTCCAAGCTATTTTTAGAATTTGCGCGCTGCGTCATTCAACGAAGACGAAGACCTTTCTTTTTGAGTACACGAGCTAAGTCATGGTAATTACGTTCTTAAGCTATCTGGTCTAACATTACTAAGTACTGTGCTCGTCACTATGCACGTCGCCTATTTGAACACCAGAAGTCTGAAGTAACTCAAAATTAAAACGAATAAGACAGCTTTTTCTGGTGCTCCTTTCAGTAATAAAGCACTTAGGAAGCGTAGTAAGCACTCAAGAAGTGTGAGAAACACTCGCCTAAGGGCTAGTATTTTTGATCATTAACCTGAAAGACTACGGGTTATCTTTCTCCAATAACACGAACATCTCTTCAATTTGATTATTTTTTCTCATACTTTATCTTTGACATATATTTATATATACACACAAATGCAGCTGTGAGTTCTTGGGAAAAAAAATCGAATTTGATCGTCGATTTTTTGACATCTGTTTCCTTTTCGACAATTTCGCACTCTTAAATAAAAAAGCGCCAAAAAAATTGCTTTTAGATTCAAATTAGACGTTTAGGAAGAGCCAGAAATATCTATGAATGACGTTTAGATATGTGAAGTTCATAGCTTATTGCTTGTTTGACCTGCACGTTTTTTTAAATTCAATCAAATGTTAGTGACGTGCTGGCGTTATGAAGTTATTTGTTATGGATGAAAGATGTGGATTTGTCAAATTGGCCTGAAAATGACTGATTTATGAAAACTTTATCTCGCTATCTATAATTCATTGAGGTGTGATTCTATGGTTTCTGAGTCGGTAACATTATATATAACAATATCAAACACAAAATGAAAATATTCAGTTCTATCTCGCTATCTATATTTCATCGACGTGCGGATTCTGTAGTTTTTGAACCAGTAATACTATGAATAACATTATCTAATAGAATTGCGCCGACAAAATGAAAAATATTTTTATTTCGCTATCTATATTTTATCGATGTGGAAATCCTTATCGTTTTTGAATTAAAAATATTATGGTAAAGAAAACATCAAATAAACTTGATAAAGTTAGCTGGTCTTTTTTATCACGCCCGTATCCGCCTGAAGTCAGCGGAAATCTAGTTTCTGAATAAGAAAGAATAATTAATAAATGATTTCAATTTTCAAAAGAAAAATTCACTTTTTAAATTTACATTTATAAGGTGCAGCAGAGAGAGTTTCGATTCGCTATAAACGTGTGATACGATTAATTAATGCTATATAAACAGGATACTTCTGGTCGACAGATTTGACTTCGAACTTCAGCATAAACTCAAAAATATTAATACGACATGAACACAGTTTACTATTCGTTTAAAAATAAATCTGAAGTTGTGCAAATAATCAGTTATTACTCTTACCAGAAACCATACAAGGATTCCAGATATAGCAGCAAGTAAGAATGCTAGAGTAATGACTTGCCAAAGTTGTGTTCCAACAGCGAGGAACCCATTCCACATTCTCTCATTTTTGGCGGGAACAAAAACCACGATTCCTGGAGAGTCGTACAACCCGATAAAAGGCCTCTCGTAGCGGACCAGACTTTCTCGATTCCCGAACACTGGAAAATACATTTTCAATTCATTACTCATTTGATCTTTCCTTATAAGATTTTCCATGTTTTTCGGGTCTTTATTCAGGATTTTGATGTAGTTTGGAATCGTCATTTTCGGGCAACAAGTTTTCATGGATTCTTCTAGAAAACCTCTCAACTTTCCGGTTGCCGTTCCATTTTTTTCGCTCGCCTGCATTTGGTATTCATATGGATGCCAGAAAAACTTGGATGCAAGACTTTGAGGACACAGAGCTTTCGACGATACAACGAATCATATCAAACTTATTCCATACATTTATGAACATTTGCTCTTTTTAGCGCCTAGGCCTACGCGGACAAATTTTAATGTACTGCGCATGCGAATCAATCCCATATATGGAATTTCAAAATGGCGGACACGACTCGTGTAAAACGTGAGTCAAAATTTCCAGTGAGGTATATGCAGGAATTTTCCTCGGATTTTGCTTCAAAGCAAACAAAATCGTTAAAGAAAGACAATAATCTTTATGACGTGGTAGTAACTGAGGTAGATAAGTCAAAGAAGCGAATAAAAATCCTCTATGATGGGTATAGTACAAAGTATGACGAGTGGAAAGCTTTTGGAGATGGAGCTAGCTTTCCCTTTATTCGTCTTGAAAAGCTGAATATACCTTCCGCAGATTCCATTGGAGATAGACAAGAAATATTCCATGGACAATTATATCGGGAAATAAAGAGAAAATTGTTTTCTGGTCGAAGCGTGCTGCTTTAACTTTCGCTTGTAAATTGTAAATTTGGGTTTTTATCGCACTGATAATTCTGTTGTTGACGGTGATCCCTTTAAGACCCGATTCGTTCAGAACCTTTTCAACAATAGTCTTCAATGCCGACTCATAGCTTTCACCACCATCGTGTTGTATTTTTTTCGACAATGTATAAATCAGAAAGCCGCTGAAATTGTAAAATTAGGAAACATATAATTAAAACTATAGTATTCCCGCGCATTTCCAGAAATCAATTCCAACGCTACTTACTTATTGATTTCGTGGAAAAAAATGAGGAAATTCTGCTCCTTTCGAACCTTCGGAAGATTGCTCTCCATTTGCTTCGACAGCAGGGGCAGCGAAGAGAATCAGTACGAGAGAGGCAAGAAGTATAACATTCGAATTCATTTTGACCGCGTAAAATCCTTACGAATATGGGTCTGTTTTACATCAAAATGCGGGGTTTTTCATATACTAATCAATTCAGCAGCTACCTTTTTGATTGGTTGATTTTGGAGCTATTTATAGGGGTTTTTGTGCATGTACGTGTGCTGAAATTTGAGGAAAGCCATACAAACATTGACCTCACCGATGTTCAAAAATTCCAAATTGACCGGTGTAAAAAATAATCTACGAGATCCAGAAAACTAAAAACATTGAAAGGAGATGTTAATCTATAGTTTTCCGTTGCTACCTTTTTCATATTGTTAGAAGAGATAAATATATCCAACAAAATGTACAAAAAATGTTCAAAATTGCGTGTTTGACCGTGATTTAGGAGGGGGCGTGAGCGTCAGTTTCCTTTTGTTGACCTTTTGTTAAGCGTAAGTTTCATATGCAACAAAAACTGAAACAAAGAAATGAATCCAAGACATAAGCAGTCTTGATTTCATTTGTAGGTGAGATCGTATCCTTCTTGGTGTAAAATGTTGATTTGACAGCCAAAAGAGTACACTACTTCTACTGACGAGAACTTGGTAGTATATAGAATTATTGGCTATTGGTGGAGGTAAAATGCCAATCATCTTGTTCGCATATAACATTAACTATCATGATATCAATATTAAATGTATATAGTATAGATGCCAGTATACATACATATATCTAATTTATTCAGTATATTTAATGATATGCAAAAAAGAAAAATCGCTTTATTTATCGTTTGTTTCATTCAATGACTGTCAAAATATTTTTTCTTGTCTATCAGATTGTACAGATTATAAATCAGTTGGTTTGAAGGTTTGAAAATGGCTATTTTGCATTATGCATCTCGTTAGATATTTGTATAAATGTGTAAATGTATACTACATTTCTTCAATCGAGTGTTATATATATATATATATATATATATATATATATAACATTATCACATGTCTCCGGACTAACAACAAGAAACAATATCGTGTTTCTTCTTCGATATTCAATTGTTTTTTTAATCTTTAGATAGAATTAGAATAAGTACAGTTTGATACATGTTGCTTATAAAAGATTTAAATCATTATTTATCCTAATCCAATGCACTAGTGCTTTTTGTTCCTATTAAGATCTAGTGCCCATTCGATCTTGTGTCTCTTTGTATATCTGAGTTCAAATTTTGTTGGGGTATTAGGTATTAGATGAAACGCTTGACCAATGAAAGTCAAGATCATGAATAATAGATAATTATTGGTTAACATGATATTATACGTCTTGCGAGTCTTCCGATTAAATAAATGTTACAGTAAAGAGCTTTTCACTTATTAACAGAACTCGTATGTTTTTAAGTGGAATTTGATGGAAATAAGGAGCCGGAATGGGTGAGAACGTGGAAACGAAAGGGAAGGAAAGGAAAGGAAAGGAGAGGAGTGGAGAGGAGTGGAGAGGAGAGGAGAGGAGAGGAGAGGAGAGGAGAGGAGAGGAGAGGAGAGGAGAGGAGAGGAGAGGAGAGGAGAGGAGAGGAGAGGAAAGAATGAAATACAAGGATTGGAAAACAGAGAAAACGAGAGCTAATAAATAGAAAGCAAAAGACAAGATAGGAACGAGAAAAGGGAGGCTTAAAAACCGGCAGATAGTGGATTAGAAAGGAAAGAACACTAAATGAATTAAAGAAATGGAATACAACGTAATCGAGAAAGAAACGAAAAGGAAAAGCGAAAAAGTTATACCTACTAAAAAGTATGCACGCGATCTGTTTGCCTTCGTTATATGTTGTCCCAAGTTCCTGCCGGCTATCTTCTTTCACATTTCAATTTCTGTATTTTTAACTGACAATTTGTCATTGTAATAAATGTACTACCAACCGCCATATTCTATTGTTTACACATATCAAATAGTGTTGAGTGTCGTATTTCCGTGTGTGTAGGCTGCGTGCGAGAAAGACCCACAAGTTAGCATCGTCCCCGTATCCTTCCTCGATTTTCCAAAGTTTTTCATTTTTTACTTCTTACTTGAGTTTGTGTGTGTGTTTTTTGTTTCTTTGTTTGCTTCTTCTTTTCTTCTACTAAAATGTTCATGTCGAATTCGTTATAAAACGACGGCCTTTTTGTGTGCCGCCTTTCCGCACAATCCAAATATGGAATTGATCATACCATATATGGAGTGAGCCTTCTCTACTCTTAACTTCGACACTAACATCATTGAGTAAAGCTTGATGTCATGCCCTGAAGGTTCGCAAACTAATCAATAATTCATCCTATTCTGTTTACTATATTATTGTACCCAGACCTAACTCATTTGCCAAAACAATTGAATGTTCAGTAAAAAGATATGGCAGATTAAGACATTTTCAAGATGGCGTCTATTTTGTCTCCTAAAACAGCCCCACAATGAACTGCAAATCTAACTCCACCCAGTCTTTTACTCAGCTTCGTGATCATTTTAATAATTTTGAAATAGGGGTTTGGGTACGAGAATGTCACCACAGCAGTCCAGCATAACACCACGATGGCTACTCTAGTTCAAGTAAAGCCAATGATACATTCTTTCGACCCAGTTTTCGAAAAATGTATTTGTTGAAAGTGTTCGGATAATTTGTGATTCAGCCAAGCTCCGCCTCGTGCAACTCTTACGCTACAATCGTGTTCTCCCAACTATCCGCGTGCACCATCAATAGATTTACGCACGCTAAGAATTGACCATTGCATAGTGAGTTGGTATGAGTCAGCACTGAGTAACTTGCTGTATTCATGTGCTGGTACGCTGTAGTACTGGTGTGCGCTTGTATCGATGAATTGCATGTTCTGTTCGTATTTTATTGCATTGGCGGATATTTGTCGGGGTTTCTTTTTATATAACCCGCTTCAAAGTGAATTTTAAAAATCACGTTGAAGGAACTCGACAGCCTGTTCATAGATAATGGAGTGGAATGGTTTGGAAACTCTATAGAACAAAGCTATTGTTTTGCCTTTGATGTTGGACCGTACCATCACGTATTACAGACGGTGAACGATGAACCAAAGCAAGTATTGCTGAAAATACTCATTTCCTTATTATTTTCATGTATGAACATCTTGAAAGTGAAAACTTTCATTCGATGGCTAAAAACCATGCGAATAAATATTTCCGCGCAGATACAGTTAAGTTACTAGATGATAAATAAGAAAATATTAAACAGGCCAATTTCCCTTTCAATAAACAATCGATATTAGGCATACAGGATTAATTAGCAAATAATAAGTATTTTAGAACGTTTTTTAGGGTTAAAAACTTCTATATTCCCGAAATACTATGAACAAAAGGAGCAATTTTTTCCTTTTCTGTGCACCCTCAACGTCACTTCACAATGGATAAAGTCGAACAAAAACATAGAACAATGGGTTTCCTAACCATTCGGGTCCATTAACTAAGTTCTAAGTTGGGGTCGAAAAGTTCAAATTTAAAGCATGTTTACCACTGCAGAGATATAATTTTTCTTACAAAAATTCGCAAGTCCATGAACAGTTATCAAGCGGTTGAACGTGTAAAATGAATTTACCCATAATCCGTGTCGGCCTCAGCTTAATAGCTTTTCAGTTAACTAACTTTATTGAAATAAGTGTAAATGAAACTTTGAGCACGCCATATTTGTTTATACCGCGTCTCTCGTTGCAAAATGTGAGGGAGTTTGAATGCATCATATTTCAAAAGTCATTAACGTTTCTCTTGAGATGGTCATTTTTGAGTTCAGGAGAAAAACGAAAGAATCCGGACGCTATATTTAAAAAAAATGAGATGCTCCAATTAAGAACTGAAAGACAAGCAATGTAATCAAATGTGTGCGGAAATAAGGGAATAACTCAGCACAAAAAAATCAAGGTCGAAAAGAAAAAGAGAAAGGCTTTATTAGCCTTTTGCTTTCTTAATTATATATTGTCCAAAACAAGTCTGTTTAGCGTTGTTACAAATTTCATTTTCCAGCATACAAATTTTAATTTTCTGTTATTTACTTCCTGTTTTACAAACTGTCCACAGGAAGCCCAGTACGTCAAAATCACTATCAGTCTCGAAAAAATCCTTAAACAAAAGTTGAACTTAAAAGCAGCTATTTTTAATATTTGTTTAACATTCACGATAATGGGTGAAGAAATTCAGTATGAATACTAGTTTACAATTAATTTGGCCCACGATCACTCACACACACTGCCACGATTCACACAGCTTACGCCGGGAAGGAGGAAAACCAGAGAACCCGGAGAAAAACCCTTGTGGCAAGGGATAGAACAACACATCTGACAAATTGAACTCACATGTTGATTTTATGGAGGGAGGAAAACCAGAGAACCTGGAGAAAAACCCTCATGGCAAGGCGGAGAACAACACATCAAACAAACAAACTTAATAGTATACGCAGAGACGAAGTCGGATAGCTGGGAACTGAATTTCAATTTTAACAGGAAAAATTTTACGAGAAAAATAAGAAAGAAAAAAAATCTCCCAGTCGTTCAATCAATAAACATATATAATCGTAGCAAAATACAAAAAAAACAAGGAAGCGATGTCTAGCTTCGGCAAAGGTGGGGCGAGAATAAACACGCCACACCTAGGATAACTAAATACGATAATCCAACAGGTAGGCCGAATAGGTGGAAAGGGGAGAATAATAGGAAAGAGGCCTCGTGGTACTTAATAGACGCAACGGCTTAAAGTACTGCTACGTAACAGTATTTATGCATCCTATTGGTCGATCTGGGATATGCGGATTCATCAAGCCGATTACCGGATTCAACAAAAGTATAATGTTTCGACATAACTGTCATTTTGCTGTAAGCATAATGTTCTGTTTTAGATAACTGATATGAATCATTCTAAAAACAACTTCTTCCTTTCCAAGCTTGGCATTAAAAAAAACAAAAAAACCCAGAAAAATCGCCTTTCAAAACTCAGTGGACATAAAATAAGTATTCTTGAACTGGTCTAAACACCATGCATCACAAGGGCGGATCCAGCCAAAAAAATTGGGGGGGGGGGGGCAAATTGAGTTTAGGGGGGAGTAATTGAGTGGGTTGGAGGGGGGGGTGGCTAATTGAGTTTCTTCCGTTAACACAAAGGAAAACAATATAAAAAAGCATCGTTTTTTTTCTGGTGAAAGGGAGGCTTCAGCCCCCCTTGGCCCCCCACGTCTGGATCCGCCCTTCTGATATTCACGCAGAGCCAGTTGCATGGAAGTAATGACGTCACGACAAAATGAAACCTACCAAACGCAATGCATTCTGGGATAGGCTTCACTAATCCTCTAAAGTGAACCAATGATAGCTGCGCGGAAATGCGGTTTATCCAATTACAATGAACCTATGATCGTAGCACGGTTTATCTGTTTGAATCAACTATATTCAGTGTCAGTTCTAGAGGACAAGCTGACTCATTCAAGCGTCCAAGGTTTGTTGGTGAACCGAGTTCAAAATTGATTCCGTCAAGAATATGGCTTCCACGGGGTCCAGTCTTGTCATTAACGTAGAGCCAGGTATGAGACTGTTTATCACTCATATGCCGATTTCAGAAAACGTTTTCGGTCGAAGATCTGAAATCTGAGATGGAGTCACACCTTTGAGTTATAAATGGGATTTTTCATATTTTAGCCAGAGAAAATTCTGTTTAAAATCATATCGCACATTTAACGTTTTTTGAATATAAAGAAGTTCAGATATGGTATAGGAAAAATAAAATCGATACTAGCTGTTACATAATGTAAATGAAATGCTATAGGTTGCTATCAATAGACATCACTTCCGGTAATAGCTCTTTTTTGATGGCTTGTAGAATCCCGGAGGTTGTTTTGCATGTTTTCTGGTTTGATGTCGTGAAAATAGTCAAATACAATAGTTTGAGGACTTTTTTTGATATGTTTTGACTTAACATCCGCTAGTTGCCCCCCAGTCAACCGCTTGTTTGCCCCCCAGTCAACTCCAAAAAGTCACGTGATTGATAGTAAGCAATACATGTGAAACTGGTTTTCTTTCACATTCTTTTTACCATTAATTATTTGAAAGAAATTGAAATTGATATCATCAATTTCTTAATAATGTGAAATGTATATGTATGTCGACATATACACCTACTTGCAAGAACGTTGTCGCACGAAAATAGAACGTACATTAGCGATTTAGTGGGATAGGAATTATATTTAAAAAAACAAAAGAAGATCACTGAAGCTGAACTTTTTCTTTTGTCTTTTAATGTATTCCTTTCTCACTAAATTATTAATATTCTAATATCGTACGACAACGTTCATTGTTTTTTTTTAAAGCTATTTTTAGATTTTATTTTATATTTACTAACCTTTTTTTATATAATTATTATTCAATAATAATTTATTAACTATTACTTATAATTTATTTTTTTAGTGTAGGGTTTTTTATCTTGTAATTATAATTCTATAGTTTTTTATACACATATATTCATAGTTTATATATTACAGGGCCACAGGTTTGTTTAATATTTCTCCATTACAAATCTAATTAAAGCTAGATCAGTTTAAGATTAAAGAGCTCTATATATCTTGTTGATATATGTATACAGCAAATGTCAAAACTTGAAGTTTTAAAAAAACGACACCTGATTAGCTCAGTTGGTAAGAGCGTCGGTCTGTTGTGCGGGAAGTCGTGGTTCAAGCCTCGGCCGGACCAACACTCAGGGTCTTAAAATAACTGAGGAGAAGGTGCTGCCTTTGTTAATTACATCTGCAAATGGTTAGACCTTCACGTAGCTCGGATGATCACGTCCCTCCTTCTCCTTCGCCTTCTCCTTCTCATTCTCCTTCTCATTCTTATTCCTCGATAGAGATCATGAGCCGAGTACCATGGAAGACACCGAAGAACAAATTCTGTAATAATCGAATGCTTTGTCGCCGTCTGAAAATCTTGATTCCTTCGCTTTGTGTTTTTATCGTATTGGTGTCACTGATCGCGTACTATTCTACCAACACTGAATCTTGTGTGCTTTATATCAATGGGACTCGAAGTGCTACGCTCGGGAAAAAAACTAAATGTACTTCAATGCAACTGAAGTATGAGAACCAACCTGGTCACGAATTACGACTCGAAAAAAGTTTGCCAGGTTTCATTGGCACGCTGTTGGTCCTCGTTTTTTTTGTGGTGAGTTTTATATTTTCTTTTCTTCAAACTTTTAATTTTATCGATACACTATCAATAGGTTGACAATCTATAGTTTGATCTAAGTCAGGGCTACCCTAACTGACAGATCTAACCCTGGAATAACCTCTGGGCTGATCTAAGTCAGGGCACGCCCACAAATAACCCCTGAGTTGATCTAGAGCAGGTTTCATCCGACTGTAAAATGCAGCTTGCTGCGGTGTCGGGGTACTGGAAATCTCCGTCGCCCTACCATACTAAGCTTCCGCATTCATGTCTGGAAGTATGGTCTTCGGTTAAATCTATCATGTAATAAATAAAGTGATAATTTCAAATATCATTGTTTTTAGCTGACGAACATTCCCTTCCCCCCCTTTTTCTCGTCAGATGATTCTCATACTCTTTGTCCCTTGGAAACGCGGTAACTACATCACCTTTTGGCGTCGCATTAACTGCTGTGTCCTGCAAGTTAGCCTCAAAGACGCGATCAACCGATACATGACTGGATACATCAGCGATGAGGATCATTTCCAGAAAGTTGTGCAGTCTGGTCAAGCAAGTTTAGAATCCATCACCCAGAGACTGGAAAAAAACCATACCGGAAGTGACGTTTGATGTATTGAAGACTGGAAGTCTTGTGGTAAGTCAGTTGTATGCTTGTAGAATAAATAATTAGTTTAAAACATATTTCTGCTATCGTAAAAATATATAATAATTACTGTCTTTTAAACTTGCCTGGCAAATGGACTTCTCAATGTCAAAACTTAAAGTGGACACATTTCACATTGTCTGTACAAATGCATAAACGAATTGCTGCGAATAACAAACGAGTTGCTTCAAATAAGAAACGACTGCTGCAAGTAACAAACGAGTTGCTTGCAAACAACAAACGAATTAATGTGGCAAGCTAGACGTGTTAATACACGTTGAACGATAAGCAGGTTTGCCGAAAATATTGAGACCGAGTCACTAAAAGAGGCTTAGTGTGGGGCTGTTTTAAGGGACGAAATAGACGCCACCATGGGAATATTTTCCCTTAAATTCATAGTCCGGAATATTGCTTTATTGTTGACAGGAACGACTTGGAAAGCCAACCATTTTGAAAACCTGCGACACCGAACATCTTCCAATAAAATCATTACTAAGTACTGACTTTGATGTGATGTTAACACCCCAAACAATCCTGGCATCAGCGACTGAAGAAACTGAGATAAATCAAGCTCAAACGCGGCTCTTCGACGTCGTTACCTTGCCAAATAAACCTGGATTCGTGTGGTTGAAGCTAAACAACAATTACAAGAAATCGAGTGACACGTTTTGGAGGGATCTTTGTTTTGAGTATACTTTTTCTGGTGGTTCAAAAGGATTATATCTTTCCTCTTTCGAGGTAGGCAATTTCCTATAACTCTACGTTAAAACATCAAGGTCGACTGTTACCGTTGCGATAGCGCCACAACATGTGTTCGAGTGGTATTACCCACGGAAAACTCTATGGCCAGCAACACGAGTGAAACAAGGTCTGCGCATGCTCTACGTCCGTATGCAAATTAGCCGAAACATCTGCGCATGCTTTCCAGTACTTCGTATCCGTCTCGTACTCCGTAGACTCGCGGCTCGTTAATTAATATTCCCGATGCTCAATTCGCCCTTCGCGATAAATTGTTAATTATTCATTAATTATGTTTTTTTAAAATTGATCCACTCTTTAGGTACGAAACGTATTCGTGAAAGGGATGAAACGAATCAAGCGGAAAGTGACAGGATATTGTGATTTCTATAAAAAGATCGTACAAAAAGGCGTCGCTTTCCATGTCAAAGCTCAGGGCCCGGCCGTTACTGTAAAAGTAGAGCGTAGACAGAATCCTTACGGATCAATAAAATCTAAGAGCGTTCGTCCAACTTTATTCTATGGTGATTTTATCTTCGCTATTAAATGCATTGGATGGCCACAGGAAGCCCGCGAATGGCCTTTACGCCAGCGATTTTGGCCAGAACCAGCGGTGGTTGACGAAATCATGACGTATGGATATCACGTGGTTCCAAAGCCCTCAAACCCGACCCTAGACACTGTGAAAAGGGAGAAAAAGAAGAAAAAGAAGAAAAAGACGAAAAAGGACCAGCAGCAGTAAGGCGGAGTTGACAAACGCCGGCATTGCTAAAAATCACATGTTGAAAAACCCCAGGGGGGGGTGGGGTTTTTGGAGCCGTGACGAGGCCCTACAGGGGGTCTTGCGCGATCCGCCGGCATCGGCAATAAGTGTCCTTACTGCTGCTGTGTTTGGGTACCGCAAACGGAGGTAAAATATCTTATGGATATACGATGCACGAATGTAAAGAGTTTGTTTACGACTTCTGTGTAAAGTGCTTGGAACCTAAGTTTGTACCTACTAAGCCAAATAAGTATATTTGTTGTGGTAAGAAAATGCAAATAGAAGACGACACGTCAGCACAGTGTTACGAGTGTGGTAAGAATATTCGTAATGCCGTGCCTTGTGCTACCAGTAGCCAATATTATTCTAACGGAGGTCGTAAGAAGACCCCATACAAAAGAATAAAATACTTCCGAGACTGGATGAGTCATATCCAAGGTTTACATCCGGTATATTTGGACGACGAAGTAATGGAAAGAATCATAGGTCATTTAGAAGAGCCAACCCCACAAAGTCTACGGAAAACGCTGAAAAAATTAAAGCTAGGGAAATATTACAAAGCTATTCCCTATCTTTTGTCTGAAATTACCGGTAATTCTATTCCTGACGTCCCAGACATACAAAGAGCCGAGTGGATGTTTTGTCGTTTGGATAAGGATATTCCTTATTATCCCGACGTAATTTACGAAATATTTTACAAAATAGACCCCAACCACCCCCTGTTAGGATGGATTCCAAGAAGATAGTGGATCTTATGCCATAAGATGAGAAATTAGCATAAATATTACGCGTAATTTCCAGACTGTCGTTCGATATGCAAATAGAATCCTGTCACGCTCTTTTCAAAACTGATGTCTAAGCGAGTTTTCTTTGAAGCTCTTCTTTTGCCTCCTGGTAGATCTTTTTGCGAGATTCCTCGGTTAAATCTTTGACGACTGTTTTTTTATTTCTGATGTCCATCTTTAATTTCTCGTATTTTTCCTCTTCGGCTAAGATAAGCGAGAATTCTACATCGTCTATCTTTCTGTCACGCAAAGCCTTTGAGACAAGGTCAGTAATCGTATTTACTTTAGCCCTTGACAGAGCTATTGTTGTGTCATGCTTGGATATTTTGCTTGACAACTGTTTCATAATACCCGTAGCAACAGCCGAAATGATACCACAGGCTGCCCCAACGCCGGCCAAAGGAACTCCAACGACTATTCCCGGCCCTGTAAGTGAAGTAGCAACGCCAGTGCCTGTTAATGCTACGGACATGGATCCTGTAGTTATCGCAATTTTATGTAGCGTACTTCGGGCTCTGACGTATTTCTTTCTGACGTTTTCGTAGTGTTTTGCCTGCCCTTCCAAGTAAGCCAGTATTAAATTCGCTTTATTTAAGCGGAAGTTTTCAGCGTTTAATTCGTTAGGAACATTTGGATACAACTGAGGTGCTGATGGTATAACATCCATTATATATACTATGTACGACGCCTTTGGGAATGATATAGAGGAGCAGCCACATAATGTGGATTTCTACAAGAAGATGTTCCCAAAATCAGACCCGAATAAATTTAATAAAAGGCCTACCGGGATTTATTACGGTGATAAAATATTATACAGCAATGCAGAAATAGATACGAGTTGGACGAAAGAATTATTGTTTACCACCAACACTTATCCAATACCCGCGGTTTCATTCAATAAGCATCCAAACTTAAGCTTAACGTTAAATATGCGGGTCTCCGATAGCCACGTATTCCGATTAAAGATACGGGATATCTTCAAGGAAGTTCCTATAAACCACATTACTGCGAAAGAATCGCATGAATGGTTAAGTGGACCCAACATGCGTTATTGGCCACAGCAATTGAACTTTGCTGTCTGGTGTGCCACGAGCGGTTGTGGCGTAAGTGCGAACTTGATGGAGAATTCAATATTCATGTTTCACTTCCACTTTACGGTTAGAAGGATACTACATGAGATGGGGGTTATTGCCCTACCAGGAGATGCTGCGTTTTATCCAAGAGATAACAAATACTCCTCACCTGCCTACGACAGACTTTGTAAGGAGTTTGGAGTCGTGGGAAAGGATTTCCGATGCACTGCCGGAGCCAACAATGGTCTGGGTCACATCTGGGCTTATTGGGGAATTGGTGGACATAGGTTAAGTGATAAGGAAGTCCATGCATTACGGCTACAATGGAACACGGGTTATCATAAAGTATCTTACGATACCAGCACCTTCTTTGAACCAAATGCCAAAACTACCAAAGAAGTTAGAGACGGACCTCTGTTCAAAGACGAGGGTGGTAAGTACAGAGGGGCTAATCCATTGATTATCCGCATAACGAACGACGAGCAAACGAAGCAATACCTTAATTTCATACCCACAAAAGGTAAAGGACTAACTAGAGCCGGTCTTGCCCGCCTAAACCGCAGCATAGAAGCTTACGTGTATTCTATTCTTGGAGCTCAGGTAAATACCCGATCAAGCATAATTGGAAATACCGGTGCTGCAGAAGAGACCAGAGCAGAAGCCTTAATCCTCTTTGAAAGTTCAATAATAGAAGGTGACATTAGCAAAGGCGTACAGCGTTACCAACTAGCTATACAAAATTCTAAAGCAAGGTTGGACTATGCGGTAGCCCCAGGTTGTTGGTTAATGCCCAGTAATTTATCCATGAATGCTGGCTCCGTAGTAGGATACAACAACAAGCTCCAAAAGGCTACTAAGGATATGAAGTTTGGGGAAAATAACGTGAACTCTGACACTCTTAGAAGGCACTTAGTTGAACAGTCAAAGAAGGTGCATTTAGTCGAACCTAAAGAGGTTGTCAAACAACCAAAAAAAGTGGTAAGACATCCCAAGAAAGAAGAGGAATATGACCATAACTTATTAAAAGCCGGACTAGCAGCCGCGAGTGTTGGTTTGAGTCTTTATATATGGCGATGAACAACCCCTACGTATCCGGAATGGATTGTGTTTACACGACTTACACAGGTGAGAAAAAATACTCCCAAGCATCTTGGGTTGATGTCACTGGGATGTCTGTGGATTTGAACTACTCGGGAAAGAAGTTAATCCTCTGTAGTATTTGCATTAGTACTCGGTGGCACGCCAATGTTGGCTTTCGGTTCCTGGACGATAACGGCGTACTGCAGCCTATGCGCACGAAAACGAACA
Source organism: Actinia equina (assembly GCA_011057435.1). Classification (NCBI taxonomy): domain Eukaryota; kingdom Metazoa; phylum Cnidaria; class Anthozoa; order Actiniaria; family Actiniidae; genus Actinia; species Actinia equina. Next base: position 16,555 of record WHPX01000118.1, on the reverse strand, counting down.
ACAGGGAGCCTGCGCATTTCTCCGTAGAGCCGAACCCCCAAAGCACCGAAAACCTATCGGTTTGGACTTTCCACATGGTGGCCGATTGCCATGGGAAAGTAAAGCTGCAAATACGCGTAGATGATACCGGAAGCACTTACATAAATAGTATAGGGGATCAAAAAAATGTAGTCTATAACCACGCAACGATTAGCACTTTGACTGTAATAAGTATATGAATCCGCATGTAAAGGAAAATTCTTTCATTCATCACTTAGGAGAAGAGCATTACGAAAGCGATAGCTGGTTTGACTCCGGGATGCAGGTAAAGGTCGGAGGTCTGGGATTGATCATATGCACCATTAACATTAGTAGTCAGAATAGCTGCAATGTTGGGTTTAGGATCGTCGATGAAAACGGTCACCCATTATTACCCTACAGGAAAAAGATAAATAACAGGCATTCAGCTCATTTCTCATTCGAGCCTCCTACAAGGAGTCCGGAGAACCTAACGGCGGTGACTTTTCATATGATCGCCAATTGTCAATATGCGAAGCTTCAATTTCGCCCCAGCGACGGCACTATTAACCCTAAGCTTCGTGGCTATGTCTCAATAAATGCTGTTTATGGCTCAGCCGGACGAAGAGACGCCGTCTGGAATCATAAGCCTATTAGCACTATGAGCGTCCTGCCCCTACTACCAAATTATCAAGGCGGTGCAAACACCATCTTTACTTATCCCCAGTCGAGGATGCCTCGAACGCCCGACGACGATAAGCCTCCAGTAATACATAAGGATAAGCCTACATCTTCATCTTCTTCAAAAGGACCACCCCAATAGCTACCACCAGGATCCAAATGTTATTCCCTACGAACTTTAACAGTTCTCCGCCGGTTCTTAATGCAAGACCAACCACGCTACCAAGCAGCCCCGGTAAAGAGGCTGCCATCTTTTTACCCAAGTTTGCAAGGCTTTTGCCTGCTGCCTTTACACCTGCGCCTGTGGCCATAGTGATGTTAATAACCACACCAATAGCAGAAGAGATGGCAACAGCAAATGCAATTGGAATGCCATATTTCACCAAAGCTCTTTTTATCTTTTCTTTCCTCGTAAGCCCCAATTCTTTTTCCAGCTTTTCCTTTTGTGCCTTTGATTCCGCAATTTCTTCCCGTATGGTCTCTAATTCCTTTTGTGCAGCCTCCCTTTCTGCTTCAGGGCGTGTCAGGTCCGCAATCACCTCCCGCTGCCGGTTGGCTTGCCCCTCCAAATCCTCTATTGCCTGCTCTCTTTGTCTTAGTTGCTCCTCCTTTAAGATGATTTCCGTGTTTAACCGCTGCTCTTCTGTCATAGAGGCCTCCAGTTCTTTTGCCAAACGTCCTAGTTCTGCATCTTTATGTCCAACGTTCTTAATCGCGAGGACATATTCCTTCCTAGCAGTATCCCTGTCGCGTACTAACTTGCTAATGCGGTCCTTATAATCTTCATTTTCGCGTTCATGGGAATCAATCATCAATCGCATCTGCTGCATGTATTCCTCTTCCCTTTCATCCATTCTCTGCTTTAAGTATTCGATGTGTTCCACTTCTTCTTCCATTGCGCGTACTCTATCTTCTAATTCCCTAGAGGTTACATTTATTTGTTCTACGTCATCAGCCACTTCTTCTTCCATTGCTTTTAAAGTCTCCCTAATACTTACGTCTTCGATGCTGTCATATGGCGTATTTGAAGACTCTTCCTGAATCTTCGCAAGCTTCTCCTTATCCTCATCCAATTTCACATAAATGCCTTTCATCTTCTCCACCAAGCCTGTTTGCCCGGCGCTCCCAAGTACGCTGGTTATTTTATCCTGTAATCTCTTAGTTTCTTTCTTATTCAAACTAGTAAGAGCTCTTAAGTCTGGGTTGCCTAATAGATCAATTATTTCCTTAGGTAATGCATTGTTAATTTTATTAGGCTCTTTACGTTTATAAAAGTCATACCATTTTTCCCTGTCAATGTGGCGAATTTGTATTTGACCTTTTTGGCCGCGTTGGAATTCTAAGGACTTATCATTGGCGAATGGGTAAATCTTACGTATGTCTTCAAGTATTCCCATTGGGACTGTTTCGCCAATAGCCGACAGCAAAGTTGGTGGAATCCTCGGATCGCCAAAGAAGTTTCCCATTCCATCCCGGATGATATAAACCTTAGCGCCGCTCCTGGCAAGCCTGCCTACAATTATCTCCCTGTCACGGCTGTCTTTTTCAAACATCAACTGTGCTTTACCAGGATCCCAATCAGGTAGTAGTTCTTTAAGCCTGTCAAAGTCATCTGGTTCTTCTCCGATGGATTCGTTCATTTGTCGTTGTACATTTTCCAACCATGCAGTGCTGGGGGCTTCTGGAGCAGGACCTAAGTCTACCATTTGCATGTAAGATGGAAGGGGTTTGTATGGATTCTTAGATCTGAATTTGCTTATTAAGGCTTTCTTGAAGCTTCTCCACCTGTCGCCGAACTTCTTACGCAAAGCTACCTCGTAGATTAGGGGGTCGGTCTCCGAGCCTTTAGTCCATTCATCGTATTCTTCATCGTTAATATCTACTTGACCTTCTTCCGTGGTTGGGTCAAAGTCTATACCTTCTGCTTCCATTATATATGATAAGCTCAAAGTTAAATCCTAACCTCCTTCCTAAGCAGGTTGGCGGGCTAAAAGCAGAACGCACCTTTCACCGGGTCACCTTTACTCCTTCTAGCGCCAAACCAGGAGAAACGCTATACGTAGGCGTACCCCGTTTAACGGATAACTTAGTATTGGTTCCTGGCACGTTAGCGTTAAGGTTTGACCTAGCGGTTCAGCCAGATACCGCAGACACGCGTTATGTTGTTAATAACGTAGGCAGGAACCTTGTTTCTAAGATGAGAATCAAGTTTGCTGGTGAATCCCTGTTGGACTTAAACAGGTACGATCTTTACACCACATACAAAGATTTGTGGTTGACGGCCTTCGACCGCGCACAAAAGATAGAACAAGGAATAGCAGGTGAAGCCATACGTAAGGTAAGAAGCGCAACCGCCAGCGCCTCCGGAGAAGATGAAATAAAGACAGCCTACGGCACCAAATATCTCATTCCATTGGACTTTGAAGTAATAACAAACCACGGTGCGTATTACCCAAGACAGCTTTCTGAACTGCAGTTCGAAGTAACCTTGGCAGATACGACCAACATCCTGCAAGGAAAGGACGTAAGTTCGGGGGGTGTGCATCCATATGCTATTACCAACTTAGAATTACAGTACGAGACCGTGTACTCTGAAGATATCGCTCGTAGCGCAGGCATGGAATACAGTGCCGGTAAAGCATTCCTTTACGACCACGTAGTAATGTACAAGACGTTTAGCTTCACGAACAACGTTGAAGAGGTCATCAACCAAAGTATTAATATACCACGACGCAGTTTAACGGGGCTAATGTTGCTGTTCGCAAAGACATACACCGCAGGATTGCGTAACTCCGAGGCATTCTTTAACCCCAACATTACCAATGTCGGCGTAAACATAAACGGTGTACCAAACAAGGTTTACTCCCAAGGGATAAAACCTGAAGATATGTACCGGGAGGCAATGCAGAAGTTTGGCGATCAAATTGCCCCAAAGGAGTTCTTTAAGGATAAATATGCGTTATGGATTGACATGCGCACTACTAATGATGAGAGCATGCATGGCCAGGGATTGCGGTTGGTAAATACCCAAGATGGTATTACTTTGGAGATCAAGCGCACCAAGCATGCCAGCGATACTACTAAGATAAACTGCTACATCTTCGTCGTCTCAGACGCGCAACTGAGCGTAGAAATGAACCAACTTAAAAGTGTTGCATATTAAGGTCAAAAAATTCCTTAGATATACGATGCTCCGCGTATTTGAAAACAACGACAACGAACTGCAATGCATAGTGCAAGGCGAAACTTTGTACTTTAAGGGAAAAGAGGTGGCAGCTGCATTAGGATATGAAAAAACGAGAAACGCAATTAGGATGCATGTTTCAGAGGAAAACAAGGTAACTTTGGGGTCTATAAAGGGGGCCCGTCTGGCGGGCTCCCTTAACGAACAGCCACATTCCGTGTATTTGACGGAGGAAGGTCTTTACGAATTGATATTCGGATCTGAAAAGCCCGAGGCTAAGAAGTTCAGGAAGTGGGTGCTAGGAGACGTACTCCCCACGCTAAGGAAGACTGGTAAGTATCAAATAGAACGGCGCTTTGACGGCCCCAACAAATTGGTGTTTAAAATAGAAAATGAATTCGACTTACATAAGAAGGTGGTTGACTACATCCGCAGGTTCTATCCACAAATGCTCATAGCACCCGGTTTAGGTGAAATACAAGATACATCAGATAAACGCATAAAGTGCTGGCAGAAAGGATATCAACGCGGCCAACCCGACCTGCTTATCTTGAATGCACACGTGTGGTACCGTGGTTTTCTGCGTCGAGCTAAAGACTCCAAAAGGCAACGGGGTATTATCTGACAGTCAACGCCTGCTATTGGAAAGGTATGAGCAGAATGGTTATAAGGTGCTGATCAGCAACGACTACGACGACATCTGCCGCGCAATAGCGGAGTACGCACAGGGAATGCGTTTACCTTGTGCATATTGCTGTAAGAAGTTTAGGAACACAGACACTTTAAAGACGCATTTAAAGATATTTCATAGAATATATGGACAAGGATAAATTCAATGAGATAAAGTTCATCCAGACGCACTGGAGGGATTTGCAGATAGGGGAAATCTACGAGATAAAGAATTACGTGGTCTTCGAAGACTTGGACCGTCTGCGTTTGGTCTTAAAGAATAAAAAAAGAACATATACCCTTTGGGCGCCCGATAGAATAAGGTACGCCATTGAAGGGCAGGATGTTACCCATGTTATGAGTCATGGTAAGAAGGATGGTAGGTGGATATTTGACGTGGTTAATTGGGAGCCTGAGTCTCCTCTTCACTCTTAAGTATGTTTGTGCACCGATGACCTTCAAAGAATGCACTGCCACAATGAAGGCAGATGTATTTTTTAGGCGTAGGAATCATGTCTGGTGAGGGCTCGCATGTAATACAGTCCATATATACCTAAGACGATCATAAGTCCTCCAAGGAATGCCATTAGGTATGCTATCATATACTTAGGGGCTCTGCATGCCTCCTTTTAAAGGGGTCCTTATATTTATTAATGTATCTTCTTTTCTTCTTAATAAACAATCAAAGGATATTAATAAAAATAAGATCAGGATTTAGGACTCTTTGCGCAAGTCATACTTCGCTACTCCATTGCAAGGTCCCTTTTAAAGGGGTCCTTATATTTATTAATGTATCTTCTTTTCTTCTTAATAAAGAATCAAAGGATATTAATAAAAATAAAGATGAGTTCTGAGACTCTTTGCACGAACCCTATCTTACTATTTTAAGCCACCTACTAATCCTTACGGGCTTTCCTTACCTCCATGTTTTGAGCATGCCAATCATCAAAACGATCCAAGTACTCCTTAAAACCGCGGGGATGATGCTGCGGGCCCAAACACTGCCAGATATGATCATCTCCTTTCCTTAAGCCACCACACGCGTCACAGAGGCCACTCCAATACTCTGCGTTCTCCCAGCGCGTACCTTCGGCGCGGTCGAACTCCACAAATGTCTTATCGATTTCTTTCTTACGGAGAGTTAACTTCCTTATGGTTTCCACTGGGCAACATCTCGCAGCGACATCGCCATGCTCCTCGCATACGACGTCCAAATCATAATTACCACGACATCTATGTTGATGCCACGCGTCCGTGAGATCTTCATCGCAGCGCGCACACACATCCTTTAAACACACCCTATTTTCTTGGTGGTATTGCAACATTTGGGGCGTGCTAAAGAGCCGATTGCAATCAGCACAGCGTCTTTCCTTAGACTTCAAACACACCCTTCCTTCCACGTGATATCGCAGCGCCTGTTTACTGCTGAACTGCCGATTGCAAGTGCCGCAGGTGGTGACGTTATCCACCTCTTTAAAGCATACCTTCTTTTTTTGGTGATACTGCAAAGCCTGTTTGCTACTGAACTCCCTGTCGCAATCCTTGCACTTCATTATATAATAAGGATTTTATAAGCCTTATATGATGCCCAAAGAGTCTCAAAACACACTCTTATTTTTATTAATATCCCTTCTTTATTTTATAAGAAGAAAAGAAGATACATTAATAATTATGAGGACCCCTTAGAAAGGATGCTTGACATTCTACAGTGGATACCGCATGAAATCCACAACGGACTCTTTTGCCCACGTTGCCATCGTTATCAGCGCACCAAACCTTTCCGCGCGCTTCAGACCACACATTTCATCATACAATTCCTGCACGCGCTCTTTCAAACGGTCTATCTCTTCTCTTTGCATTTCTATGGTGTCTCTCTTATCTTTCATGTCGCCGACAATCCTTCTTACTGCTTCCACTGGGTCCATTGTATATAAATGACTCCAGAACATATGCCCTGCAATGCTCTGATAGTAGGACCAACCGGCTGGGGTAAAACGCAGTTCGTAGTAGAGCAACTCCTAGGACCCTTTAGATACCGTTTCGACTATGTAGTATTACTCTGCCCTACCTATGTGAATAACCGCACCTGGACAGGCGTAGGAGTGAAAGATGACGACTTCTTCGTGGATATCTTGGACCCTAATGAGTTATCCAACCATTTGAAGTTTTGGCACAAGCAATTCCCTAAGGATACTCAGACACTCCTCATACTGGATGACATTGCCTGCGGGGACGACGTAAAAAGACGCACGTCGGAGTTGGTGAAGCTCGCCTTCAGCGGCAGACATGACAATATCAGCGTTTGGTTGCTCTCGCAGCAGCTTACCAGTGTCTCTAAACCTTTTAGGGAAAACATAGGATCTCTCGTAGTATTTTATACTCCGAGCAAGTCAGACCTGGAAACCATTTTGAGCGACTACGGTGGCGAGATATCTAAGGAACAGCTGCACGAATACATGCGGCATTTAAAGACACACCAACATTCCAAAATGATCTTCTCTTTGAGGTTTCCGTACACGATTGGAATCTTTGATTCCTAATGTATATGGATATTGAGCAGCTCTTAGATGAAGTCCCCGTAGATGAAAGTAACCTTAAAGAACAACTTAACGTCCTGGTGTCATCGGGAAAATGTAAGGAAATGATAGGCAAGGAGTTAACGCATGAGCAAGTTAATAAACTTTCAGAAGAGGAGGTAAAAAAGTTCCATAAAAGGTATGAGGCTGCCCTTGCAAGTAAAACCACGAACGCCGTAGCAGACTCCGCTATTAAGCTAGCCACCAAACTTCTGGGACTTGCACTGCCCATAGACGACGTGGAGGCGCTGCGGAAGGACATAAGTGAGGACTATGTCATATCCCAAGAACTTAAAATAACCTGCGGCTGGTTGTCTTTGAAGTGCGGTAAGTTAATGGCAGTCGCATCTTTGGGACTTCACGTAGCTCAGCATGTCGACTTGAAGGAGGTATTGGTGTCTTGGAAGGACTACAAAAAAGATAAGCAAGTTGAGGAGATCTTCAAGGCAGCACTTGCTGAGGTTCCTACTCAAGTCACCCCAAGTGATGCTCAAGTCATTCACGGGACTTAGTCAAGTCGTCATCAAGTACTTAGTCAAGTCATTCACGGGACTTAGTCAAGTCATCCTTAAGTTACTATAAGTCATTATCAAGTCGTCGTCAAGTTACTTATCAAGTCCTTCAAGTCCTTAGATATAAGATGAGTGACACCGAAACAAAGGCGGAGGAAACCCCTCGAGAGCAAATTACCAAGCCTAAATCCCCAGGCAGAGTCGCTGCGGGGAAGAAGCTCGCGGAAATGAATAGAAAGAACAAAGCTAAGAAAGAAGAGAAGGCGGAGGAAAAAGAAGAGGAATCATTTTGGAATCCGGGCTACGTCATCGGAGCATTAGGAATTGCTATAGCAGCAGGCAGCCTCTACTTACAGTGGCGGGCTGCTAAACCAAAAGTGGAATTAAGAGCTGTGCATGTAACGCAGCCTCCTAAGAGAAGTAAAATACCCGAGATGGAATGACAAACCTTCTGCACCCGTAATATAAGATGATGTCGTTTATGGATACCGTTCAAGATGCAGCTATTATTACTTCTATTGTCGCAGGTATTGGTTGGGTAGGTAAGAAAGTGCTCAAAGAAGACTTTACTGAAGACCCAAGCAAGAGCATTACGGGCTTTGCTAAGATGACCGCTGCAGTAGCAGGTAGCATTGCCCTTAAGGGCTACTTGCAGCAGGAAAAGTACCTACCTAAAATATAATGGTTAGCTTAGTCGCAGGTGGAGTTATTGCAGCTTTAGCATTCACTGGAGCTAATTATGGTGGTAGATATTTAGATAAATTAGTCGGCGGAGATAAGAACGCGGAATCTAACGCCGAGAGGAAAAGACACGACTTAGCGCTGGAAAAGTATCAAAGGGACGTGGCGGCTTGGAATGAAAAAAGACAAGCTTACAGGGATTGGTTGGATAAGAACTACCAAGACAAAATGCAGGCGGATAAGAACTTCGAAAATACGGACTACGCCTTTAAACTTTATGCGCAGGCGCACCCCGACTTTAGGATTAGCAAGCCTCAATTTAAGAATTACTATCAGCCGTCGAAGAAACAAAAAGACAATGAGTTGGTCTTTGTAGGAGTCGCAGGGCTGGCGGGAGGCGCCGCCTTGGCGTATTTAATATAATGATCGTCTTTTTGGAAAGCGATAAGAATGACTTTACCACTTATTTGACCATCAAAGCCCATACAGTTCGGTTGGTCAGTTGCTCTTTGTACAATTCTTGGTATAATTTGGTCGGTAATACTACTCCAGCAATCCCAGATGGGCATTACACTCCAATAACATTAGCGAAAGAGTTGGCTAAGCATAAATATACTCTAACCACAGGATTACCCCATGAAATGAAAATTAAAAAAGATACTGGAAGCGCTACGGTCTCCGGCCCTTTGGTAAGCCTTTTGGGCCTTACTAACGCTGCAGTTGACACAACGGCTGTGACCGTAAAGTGGGAAGTCGCATCCTCTTACGAAGTCTATTGTGATTTGGTCTGCAGTTACAGCAACGGAAATCCCTCCCATCTTATGTCTAAGTTTTCACCCAAAGGTAATCCATTTGACCTGGTAGAATACACGCCCATTTCTTTAAACTATGACTTGCCTTGCGATTTAGTAGAAAGCATAAACATCACCATTAAAGTGGATGGAAAGACTGTGGATTTTAACGGACGTAAGATCAATCTCGTTTTAGAATTCATATAATGGGTCGCCTGGAGGACAAACTCAAAAGGATTTACTACGGGCCCGAAGGCTATTGGAAAGGAGTTGCGGCTATCAAGAAACTCGCTACCGCAGCCAGGGTATCCGACGAAACTGCTAAGAATTGGTTAAAGAAACAGACTATCTGGCAGGTTTATCTTCCTGTGCCTAAGTACATTCCCAGACCCAGCTTTACCGTAAATACCCCTAATGAAGTTCATCAGGCGGATTTGCTTTTCTTACCACACGACACGGTGAGAAGAAAGACTTATAGGTACGCTTTGACTGTAGTTGATATCGCAAGCAGATATAAGGACGCCGAACCCATAACCAGCAAGGATTCTGGGGAAGTCGCAGAAGCCCTAGGTAGGATTTATAAGCGCGTTCTGAAATGGCCTAAGCTGCTGCAAGTGGATGCGGGGACGGAGTTCATGGGCGTGGTTACCAAGACCCTGAAAGACCACAGCACTAAGATAAGAAGAGCCGAAGCAGAGTACCACAGAGGTCAGAGCATCGTTGAAAGATTTAATAAGACCCTGGCTGAGCGTCTCTTTGGATACCAATATTGGAAAGAGTTGGAAGATCCCTCTAAGCGAAACAAGGAATGGACACAGAGACTCCCACAGGTCATCGTGGCTTTGAATAACGAGGCGGCCAGGGCTACGGGAATGAAACCCAAGGACGCCATAAAAAAGAAAGACGTGGAACACAAGTCCTACGTCAGAAGTTCAAGAGCCGTCGGACTAAAGGAAAAAAAGCTACCCCGCAACATAGTGGTCAGGTACCTCTATCAGCCGGGGGAACTCGAAGGTGGCAGTAAGAGAGCCACGGATCCTAACTGGTCTCTGAAAACGTATGAGATTTCAAAGTCTGTCACCAAGGAAGGGCAACCTGTGTTGTATTACCTAAATGGCCCAAGTCGCGGATTTGTCATGGAAGAGTTACTCATAGTTCCTAAAGATTCAAAGTAGTGCTAACTGCCCTTCAAAGTAGTGCAGCACCGCGCGCCCGATTGCACTCCAGGCATGTCAGTCTTACGTTGCCTCTGCAATGCCCGCGTTTGTTATTTATGCGATCCACGGAGAACTGCTGATCGTCATTCGCATCGAAGCTCCATAGTAGCGGTATGTTACATTTGGCGCAGCGGGCACCTTTCTTATAGACGTCGTCCACACATAGGTCGAACGTCATATTTTTTTCTTTGTCGTGGCGCTTGTAGCGAAGGAGTTTCTTAGCGATGTTCTCCTTTGCTACTTCTTCCGGGGTCTCATCGTACCGCAGTTGCGGACCCCGGGCTCTTTTTAACTGTTTGGCATACTCCACACGACTTACGGCGGTGTAGATAAGGTTGCTCCAACATAGCCGCTGGTCTATGATCCATAAGGTTTCTGTTATGGTAATCCCCTGCGCGCTGTGGACTGTCATACAGTAACCCAAACGCCAGTCTGGATGGGAGGTAATCCTTTCCACCATTTTCATGGGCACCCAAACCTTATCGTGTGTTACTGCGTTTGGAAGCTTGGTCTTTGTTCCTGGCACCCAGACGTCTCTTTTCTGCATTCGGGTGTCGTGGGGTTTGTAACAAATGGGCACTAAGTGACCTGGGAAGCGTTCCTGGTGTATTTTGAGTAAGTCTTTCTGTATGCGGGACTGCGCTGCGCGTTTGCTGCTCAGCACCAAATCCTCAGGATGCCAAGAATACAAGAAATCTTCATAAGACTTTGCTCGTACTCTCTTACGGAGTATCTTGTTTTGCTCAGCGTCACTAAGGCCTCTCAATTCAGCTTTTAAGTTCCTTATTTGGTCCTTACTACGGTAGTCGGTGTTAATTTCCTCCGCATGGTCTACCATTTCTTTTAACCATTCGTGGGGCATCTCTCCGGCTATTGGAGGCGGTTGACACGGATCCCCGGCAAATATCACTTGGCACTTTCCGCGGAGGAATTCTACAAACTCCTATAAGATTTCTAATGGCACGGTGCAAATCTCATCCCAAAGTATAACCGGTGGTATGTCATGAATGGCTTCTGGTACCCACTTTTGACCATTCCAGCGAAAGAAGCTATGGTAGGTTTGTGCGTCGTAACCCATCTCCGTTAATTCCCTTTCCAATCGGTGCGTTGGCGTTAACACCTTTATCTTTGGAAAGAGTTCCAAAACCCTGGTGGTCTTACCACTACCACCCGTTCCGTAAAGATAAGAGAAGCGTTGGTAGGAAATGGGGTCTGCAACTGACGGTAATGGATCTTTTGTAGGGGTGGTGGAACCTTTAGTGTGTTCGCCGTGATATTCTACACGTTCTCTCCAAGCTTTTATCTCTTCGTCTTTGACGCGCCATTGACCACTTTCTGCGAGTTCGTCTTCGGTGTAGAATTCTTTCATTTTTTCTAACACCTCTGGCTTTACATACAGGGAATCCGTAGCTACGCGCGGGATGTCCTCTTTGTCAAACCTAAGCAACATTGCTAATAGGTTAATGTGCGCATATGCGAGCATGCTGGCACGCAGATGATAATACTGTGGTCTGTGGTCTTGGTAGTAACAAAGTGCATTCCATTTCTGTTCTTTTTGGCCTTCTATGAAATAGTCCCACTTTTCCACAGATACCATCGTTCCTTGGTCATGTGCCCGCTTTATTAGGAAACTCAATTCGCCTTCGTCCGTTATCAAGCGCCGCTGCATATGTTTCTCACCTTCTTTTGCGCCTTGTGTGAACTTTCCTATGATTATCCTTGCTGTGGGGTTATGCTCCGGTAACCATTTTGTGAATGAGGAGTGACACAATATGGCTTCATGTGCAGTGTATCTTAGCAATCGACGCTCTTCGAGGAATTTGAGGAGCGGTATGGGAATCCATTCCTTTTCCTGTAAATGCTTCCCATACCACGCGTAAATTATGGGGTGTAAGCCCTTTGCTAACTTCCAAGACGTTAATCGTACGAATCCAGTTGCCGGGGCGTCGTAGTGACCGTCTAACGAAACGCGGAAGAATTGGGAGTCTGGATGTCCGTAACGGTCGTAATATTCCTTACAATCCCCCAGACCTTTAAAACTTGCAGGATAGCAGTGCTTCATGTCTAAGGAGACGTATTCGTCTTCATCGTACTCCATGTTCCACAGGCCTCCGTGACCGTGTTCTACGCATGCTTTGGAGATATCTTTGAACTCCTTTGGGGTGGGTTTCCATCCATTTCTTTTCTTTGCGGCCAGAAAGTCCAAACTTCGGGAGCTAAGCACCTCATCTGAGAAGTCTTCCCCTAAGGTTTCACAGGCGCTCTGGATGCGCAGATGTTCGATTTCCGGGCGATACAAAGTACCATCTTGGGTCATAAACTGACTTCCTTCTGAATCCATCAACCATACGGAGTTCTCGTGGATCAACTTTATCAATGGAGAGGTTTTATAGACCTTCGTTTCTTTCTTTTTAGGGAATCGAAGTTCTCGCCAAGCGTGTCCATTATGCTGGTAAATGACTATAGGAGCACCTTTGCCACCGTATTTATGTGTCCCAGGATAGATAAAGCCGTCGGTGATGTCCTTTACCATGATGCGCCTTCCTAATGCTGTTTCTAATTTTTTAATGTTATCTATAGTAGCCCCAACTCCGTAGGTGGCATTTTCCCATTTCCTGATGGCTTCTCTTCTCTTTAGTGTGAGCTTACCTCCGCGGGAGGAATCTTCGAAGAACTCTCTTACCAACTTACCGACGCAGTTACCAGGATGTCGCATTGGTCTTAACTTCTTGACGTCGGGTTTTTTGATCTCATACGCGCCGTAAATAACCACGGTGACTGGGTATGCTACTTCGTAGAACAGCATATCTATTCCTTCGAGTGCTCCAGGTCTGGTATCCTTATTCAGGACGAACAAGCTTTGCTTACCAGACGCTCGTATGGGATTTCGACCCTTTTCTATCATCCATTCGCCGTCTAAGTACTTTATGAAAGTTAGTTCCAAACGGTAATCGCCTTCTGGCATCAAATCGATTATCCTTTCTGCTCTCTCGTAGTTCATAGTCTCATCTGTATCTCCCTCCATAAATGTTGTGAAGGCGAAGTCGGCGTCCAGGCGATCCAACACCTGCGTTCGTAGCTTACGCACGGTTTTGTTTTGTATGCTTGTGATGGCGTCCATCTATATCTAAGGAATATCTTAACCTCCGTTTGCGGTACCCAAACACAGCAGCAGTAAGGACACTTATTGCCGATGCCGGCGGATCGCGCAAGACCCCCTGTAGGGCCTCGTCACGGCTCCAAAAACCCCACCCCCCCCTGGGGTTTTTCAACATGTGATTTTTAGCAATGCCGGCGTTTGTCAACTCCGCCTTACTGCTGCTGGACCAGCAGAATGAGAATCAATCCCTTCTAGAATATGAATGGAGGTTGTCTTACTCTATGGCCGAAATTTCATTGGCAAAGCACATTCCTCCTGTTGCGCGCGCATGCTTTTTGGCGCTAAAGGCGACAATAAAACAACATCAGGCACCTGATGCTGGCGGACTAAGCTCGTATCACCTCAAGACTACTCTCTTTTGGGCCTTAGAGTTGAACCCCCCTGACTTCTGGTGCGAGGAACGAATCGAGGAATGCTTCATGAAGCTTGTTGATACCCTGTTGGACTACGTGAAAAACAAACACTGTAGTCACTATTTTATGAAGCATCTGAACCTGATGGCGTTTGATGAAAGTCAGCTTAAAGAGATCGAGAATCTGTTGTCCGAGATCAAGGAAAACCCCGTGAGTTACGTCTCAAGTGAGGACCTCCAGTGTTTGGGGAACCTGGCTGCCTGCTATGAGTGTATGTGTTTTGGACATGGTGAAAATGTCTACATAGATGTATATTAGACTGCTCGGGGCGATCCAATAATTTTAAGAGGGGGGGGGGGGGGGTGAGGGGATTAGGATACCTTATGCAGATACCACAGGAAACTCATAATAGGTCGGAAAATGGTGGAAAGCTAAATTTGAAAGCTTCAAGTAAATATAACTAGTAAAAGTTGATCCGTTCAATTTTTTACAGTTACAGCATACACGTCTTTGTCTTGTTTGTACTTTGTTCAACTAATGCAAAGGAATTAATTGTAAGGATTTGCATACGGATATCTAAGATATTCTAAGCAGTTAGACTACCGATTCTACGTGTTTTCTTGCTAGTGAAAACAAGAACATTATGCTTGGGCTTCATGTGAATTTGGGTGAGTGCCAACACTATCACTTTTTCATTACTATATATTTCTCTAGTTAGGCCTATTCTACAATATGCGGCACCAGTTTGGTCCCCATATCTTGTCAAAGATACACATGCCTTAGAAAAAGTGCAACGCAGAGCTTCTAGGCTAGCGCTTCGTCAAAGAAAAGGGGAAATGTTCTATGAAGATAGATGTAAGCTGCTGGGGTGGGCCACCTTATCTCTTAGGAGGGAGTACCTGTCCTTGATCGAATGCTACAAAATTGTCTTTGGTTACAGTCACCTCAAATTTCAAGAATATTTTAAACCAACTAAGCTTAAATCGACACGCGCAAATCACTCCTTCAAACTTTATCTTAAGCCAGCAAAAGTTAATTGTTATAAAAACTCTTTTTTTATAAGAATTGTTAAACCTTGGAATAATCTACCTAAGAAGGTTGTTGAGGCTGGAACTTTTTCATCATTCAAAAATGAACTGAAAGCTTATTCAAATGTATGAATTTATTATGATATTTAATAATTTTGATATTTAATTTAATATTTAATTTATTAAATTTTTTAAATACTTGATAGACTATGTTGCGGCCGCCTTTCCCGACTGGCAGCGCTGCGTCCTGGGGCTGTTATTTCAACGTGCTGCGAGCTTTGTCTGTTGAGGGTTGGAATATCCGTCCAGGACTGCGTCGCTGTCGGTTGGGGACGGCGGTCGGAATATAAGTCATAGATTACTGCTGCCGCTTGGTTTGTGTGTACGTTCCGCGTTTAGGGAGTTTTCACATAGGGTTAACCTCCAAACTTCCTTTCAGGATGCTTATTTAGTTTATTTATTTCAGCTGCAAGTTAGTTTCTGCTTTGGCTTCTTAAATATTTTACTCCATGTCACAGATGATTTGCGTCCTGAATACAATACTATTGTAAAACAGAGCTTGGGCTACCTGTGGTATTCAGCAAATCTTCCCCTCCCTTCCCCCATCAGTTTAGAACCTACACTGTACTTATAAAGGATGATTAGATGGAAAAGAAAATAATCTCGTGGGTCGAATAATATTCAAAATTAGCCCTTCCTTATTCCACATAAATAATAAATGCCTTCTCACTGGATTCTTTTGTTTAAACAAGAAAGGCACTAGCACGCTTACATATTAAATACACAGACGACCGTTGTTCACTACATAAAAAGCTCCCCCAAAGTTTTCTTCTTCTTAAGCTTTAGAGAGAAATTTTTCTATGCTTTCCAGATATTGACGTCGATTTTGAGCATGAAAGATAGTGAAGACTTTGATTTGAATTTTGCTGTATATTTCGTGCCCACTCGACTTGACTCGATGGAATAGTTTTTTCTCGAGTGTCAATCGCTTCTTACTTTCAATGTACGTAATAAGAATATCGATTCTAAGCATGCTGAATCAATACGCGTAATACTTTGAGGGTTTTGCTCCAGATTTTTTGCTTTTTCTCAGTTCTCTTTGATTCAGCACTTTTGGTTCCCATTCTATCGAACATCAGTAGAAGGAACACTGTGCTGTTTTAATTTTAAAGGATGGAATACTATATGCTTTGACTTTTTAGACTTGATTTTGTGATTTCAATGCCAATTTGGTCTATCGTTTTAAAATAAATGTCATTTTAACCATATTTTTGTAATTGTCCTTTCTATTTATCCTATTCATTTGCAGTTCTAATTTTAATCCTGATCAATTCCAATTGTTATTCCTATAGACTCAATTTCAATTTCAATTCTATTCCCATATACGCTTTAATCTTATTTTATCTCTGATTTTATATTAATTTAAATTTCTACTTTTGTTATCCACTTCTTTTCCTATTTCCCATTTTTATTCAATCTTTTCTTTTCTCTTCTCTTCCTTCTCTTCTCTTCTCTTCTCTTCTCTTCCTCTTCTCTTCTCTTCTCTCTTCTCTTCTCTTCTCTTCTCTTCTCTTCTTTTGTTTTCTTTTCTTTTTTTCTTTACTCTTCTCTTCTCTCTCTTCTCTTCTCTCTTCTCTTCTTGACCTCGTCTTTCTCCCCCCTCTTTCTCGTTCTTTCCTCTCTTCTCTCCCGTTCCTCTAATTCTC